>JAXIVJ010003846.1:0-87500 GCA_036785665.1 Chirona hameri
CACCATGGATCCACCATTCTTGTGCCAATTGCAAAGCCCTACGTCACATTTCTGTTCTTTGACCTCTACGAGGTCAACGCAGGTGACTCTCCAGGTCGCGTATGGTTTTTCGTCAATAACTCTTTACCAAATCAAAGTAGATCAATGGGGTTTTTACCATTGTATTCGGCTTGTCAAGACGAATCACTTGGTGTAAGAGTTGATCCTGACCTCATGTCAGGCTAATTTGCGTATATGGCCTAACTAGGCCCCCCAATATATCGTTTGATGCGTCTCGACGAGAGAAACACAATGGTGAAATCCGCTGTACTCTATCGTGCGTCTGTCAAAAGTTATTTCTGTAAAACAATTCGGCAATTATTAGAATGTTTCAAAGTAAATGGCTTCTGCTCACCTAACTATTGACTTCAGGTCAATTCTGATGGAACCTTAGCGACAGGAAAACAAAATCCATTTTTTTCCAACGTTTTTTCCGCGCGTCGCTAGGTCTTTTAGTTATCGAGATATAGACGGTTTTATCAAGGACACTCATATATATATATATATAGCCGGAATGTGACCTTTGGTGACCTCTGGGCTCTGGTGATCGCAATATTGACCTGACCTAAAAATTACCTAAGTACTTTCGATAGAGTACTAGTACTAGAGATATCAGTACTCTCGAGCTATCTACCATCGTTTTTTGCTTGTCGCTACGTTGCGTGGTTTCTGAGATCTTAGGGGGGGGGGGGGGAATCAACCCCCTGGCACAAACAAAATAACTAACTAAATAACTAAGTTATATATAAGTAAATAAGCCCTTTTCTATGAAAAATGTGTGTACTAAATGCATTGGTTTGCCAGCTCACTTGCTTGAGTACGACCGTATAACGATACATTCATAAAAATGTACCTGAAACATTGACCATGACACCGTAAAACACGGCATTGCATAACTTGGTTGAAGCCAAGTATGGTACTCGCACCAAATGTATGCTAAATGCATGATTTTACCATGGTCAACTTTGTGCGAGCCCGGCACATCACCTCACCAGCTGCCTCATGTTCAGGAGTAGTCCAGCCCGCCGGTTCTGGATTCATCATTCAGGCACGGTTTTCCAGCACAGTTTCTGCGGCTTTTTGTGACCCTAGTGCCAGTGTCGCTCCTTCTTCATGTTTACCAAGCTTCTCACTATTTTTGTTTGCTTGTTAGGCGACCCATTTACTTATATGACATTGGTACCCATGTCTTTAAATATATGACATACTATTGGCAATAAGCAGCATTGGGTATGTAAAAGAGCGGCACACGTTGCTTCTCTTTAGTCTTAACTTGTGTGTATTGCCAAAAAGTTCGCCTCCCCCCAAGTAGTTCCCACGCCCCTGAAAACGGAGTGAAATTCGTTTCCAGTCACGTCGATTGGCTATGGCCCCCTCGGGCTATTGGCCCCTTCGAGGTTCAACGGGGGGGGGGGGGGGATCGTCCCATGCCCCCCCCCCCCCTCTCTGGATCCGCCACTGTTCAGCAGCATGTGTTAACGAAATGGCAAAAAGAAGGTTCTCACTGACCGACCACAGAAGGTTCTCACTGACCAACCACAGAAAGTTCTCACTGACCGACCACAGAAGGTTCTCACTGACTGACCACAGAAGGTTCTCACTGACCGACCACAGAAGGTTCTCACTGACCGACCACAGAAGGTTCTCACTGACCGACCACAGAAGGTTCTCACTGACCGACCACAGAAGGTTCTCACTGACCGACCACAGAAAGTTCTCACTGACCGACCACAGAAGGTTCTCACTGACCGACCACAGAAGGTTCGCACTGACCGACCACAGAAGGTTCTCACTGACCGACCACAGAAGGTTCTCACTGACCGACCGCAGAAGGTTCTCACTGACCGACCGCAGAAGGTTCTCACTGACCGACCACAGAAGGTTCTCACTGACCAACCACAGAAGGCTCCAGATCGACGAAGATGGCGCGAGGCACGTGCTTTCCAGAGCCCGTCTCCAGGAAGAAGGTGCTAAAGCTGTCATCGTTGGCGCCCATAGACTTGTCTGAAACAGAGACACGGGTCTGGTTCAATACCCGACACAAATCCTATGTGCGGCGAATCAGTATTCATACATCAATGCCTATTATTTGATCGTGTAACATAGGGGGCGTTTCGCTCGGACGTTTCGGGAACAAAACACTCGGGCTGTGGCAACAGGGCGCGGGGATCACGATACCTTACACAGACATTTGTAAATCGTCAGTCAGTCAATTGGTCCGAGGAAATAAACATTTCGAAACAGCAAATTGAGAGAGTGTAGTGCGTGCCGAACTCGGGAGGACAAATAACCAGCTGGCGATCGGTTTACAGCTGCAGACGTCAACACCTATCATTTATCAACGCACGTCAACTCACGGAACGTACGTGCTTGTTCCCAGAACAGTTGTAACCAATGATACATCTGCACAACGTATATATGTTGCTGGATGGTGACGTGTTGTGTGAACGCGTATCTATAATTGCACGATATGTTGCAATCCCAACCGCTCATGTACGTAAGTTAAATAAAGTCATTAAAGGGACTATCCCACATTAACATTATATTTGAGTTGAGATAGCCATTTTGATGGCTTGGCATTGAAATTAACCCGCCATTGACTTGGGGGGGGGGGGGGGCGTTTAACGCCCCCCCCCTGATGAATTTTCGCAATAGCTGAAAAACTAATAGCGCTATCAACGTGAAACTTCGGGTACCTTCTTATACATCATTTTTACGTCTTGTGTGCACAAATGAAGAAATTTTGTATATATTTTTTTCTTCTCGAGTTATAGCGAATTTAGTGACGTCATTACACACGAGTTTTACACCAAAATCAGCTAAACTTTGCCAGGCCGTACAAATGCCACATCGGAAGCAAAATGCAATCGAAAAACGCCAAAAGATAGCAAATTGTAGCGGCTACAAATAAGCTATCTCAGATTATTTTTTTATCATGTTAGTTTTTAACCCCCAAAAACTCTACAACCGTTTTCTCTGGAGGGGGGAATTTTCACAAAATCAACATTTTCTTTAAAAAAAAAAACGAAAAATATGTCAGAGAAGACATAGGCAACTAACATACCAAATTTCAAACTGATCTCTCCATTTTTGACTGACTTATGACATCTTAAGTATGGGTAACTCATGACGTCATATTTTGAAATGTTTTTTGGGGCTTTTATTGACTAGATACAGAAAAATAAATGCCACCACTGTGTTTCTGAGACAAAACTGGTCTAGCAACATTCCTTTTTTGTTTAGATTTAACAACTTAACATTTTGACCTTCGGTGACCTGAACTTGGCCTGAAATTGACATTTACTTCACGTAAATGTAGTCGGGTGGTAAACTGACTATTATTATCGAATTATACGTGTAAAATAACTAATAAAACATGTGTTGCATGACTTCCGTAGATATTTTGAGCATAGTGACCTTTTGTGACCTGTCCTTGGCCTTGGCCAACAATATCACTTTAGCTCAAGAGGGATATGTATCATACCTTTGGCAGCACTTTGGGTGAAACTGGTCGCAATCGAAGGCTTTGGATGGAAAGTATGGCCCATAAACTCAAATACGCCGATTTTGACCTGACCGTGGCCTGACATTTGACCCCATTTGTATTTTTTTTAGCATGATTTAGATTCGTCTCATTGAGAGCTTTCGATCACCGCCTTGCGCGTCTCACTGCGATCTCATTGGTTCGGAAGATAACCAGGGGGCGTTTAAGATAACCAGGGGGGGGGGCGCCCGGCCCGGCACCGCAGATGACACAGCTCGGCCCGGCTAGGCGCCGCAGATGACACAGCCCGGCCCGGTACCGCAGATGACACAGCTCGGCCCGGCTAGGCGCGGCAGATGACACAGCCCGGCTAGGCGCCGCAGATGACACAGCCCGGCCCGGCTAGGCGCGGCAGATGACACAGCCCGGCCCGGCACCGCAGATGACACAGCTCGGCCCGGCTAGGCGCGGCAGATGACACAGCTCGGCCCGGCTAGGCGCGGCAGATGACACAGCCCGGCCCGGTGCCGCAGATGACACAGCTCGGCCCGGCTAGGCGCGGCAGATGACACAGCCCGGCTAGGCGCCGCAGATGACACAGTCCGGCCCGGCACCGCAGATGACACAGCTCGGCCCGGCTAGGCGCGGCAGATGACACAGCCCGGCCCGGTGCCGCAGATGACACAGCTCGGCCCGGCTAGGCGCGGCAGATGACATTGTGTCGCTGCCGGCGACGCAGATGACACAGCTCGGCCCGGCCCGGCGCGGCAGATGACATTGTGTCGCTGCCGGCGACGCAGATGACACAGCTCGGCCCGGCCCGGCGCGGCAGATGACATTGTGTCGCTGCCGGCGACGCAGATGACACAGCTCGGCCCGGCCCGGCGCGGCAGATGACATTGTGTCGCTGCCGGCGACGCAGATGACACGGCTCGGCCCGGCCCGGCGCGGCAGATGACATTGTGTCGCTGCCGGCGACGTAGATGACACGGCTCGGCCCGGCCCGGCGCGGCAGATGACATTGTGTCGCTGCCGGCGACACAGATGACGGGACGTGTGACAGGCCGGCACGGCCCCGGCTGTGACGCGGCTGTGACGCGGCTCGCCACTGTCACGCAGTCCGCTACTCTCTATTGTGTCGCGCACGCCGTGAACTGGAACGGATCGACACACAGCCACGCCCCCGCATCCCGTCCCAGCAGCGGCAGCGATTCGGTGTGGTGGTGCCGTGCGTTGGGCGGCAGATCGTTTGGAAAGAACAGGACAGGGCAGGGCAGGACAGGATAGGACAGGGTGGGTAGACACAGGACGCCTATCGCGACACCACGTGAAAATTTGTTTCCACGTGATATATATATATATATATATATATATATATATATATATATATATATATATATATATATATATATATATATAAGCGTATGCGCTGCTTTGCGCCGCGCTCGAAGCGTGCATTAGCTAGAGTTGGTTAATGATGTCCGATATCCGGCTACCCTGTAGCGGGAAATGATGTCCGATATCCGGCTACCCTGCAGCGGGAAATGATGTCCGATATCCGGCTACCCTGCAGCGGGAAATGATGTCCGATATCCGGCTACCCTGCGGCGGGAAATGATGTCCGATATCCGGCTGCCCTGCAGCGGGAAATGATGTCCGATATCCGGCTGCCCTGCAGCGGGAAATGATGTCCGATATCCGGCTACCCTGCAGCGGGAAATGATGTCCGATATCCGGCTACCCTGCAGCGGGAAATGATGTCCGATATCCGGCTACCCTGTAGCGGGAAATGATGTCCGATATCCGGCTACCCTGCAGCGGGAAATGATGTCCGATATCCGGCTACCCTGCAGCGGGAAATGATGTCCGATATCCGGCTGCCCTGCAGCGGGAAATGATGTCCGATATCCGGCTACCCTGCAGCGGGAAATGATGTCCGATATCCGGCTACCCTGCAGCGGGAAATGATGTCCGATATCTGGCTACCCTGCTGCGGGAAATGATGTCCGATATCCGGCTACCCTGCAGCGGGAAATGACGTCCGATATCCGGCTACCCTGCGGCGGCAGCACCTTAGTACCGGTCATACCCGGCACTAGAGAAAATACCCGGCCGGATCGACCCGCCTCGCCGGTAATCTCATATTGGGCATTGAGCTGGCGCAAGCCAACGCACCACCGAGTACGAGTAGTACGGCGCAGTGTAGCCTACGGCCGGGGTGGACGTCGCCGCACTGAGAAGTAGGACGGATCGCGGACAAACAATATACCAGTGTGTCATTCGTCCCGAGAAAATTACGATCACGAGTACCGTTCCAGATGCACGATAAATGTTCACGAGCATTTACGATCGATTTACGAGTAATGTGTCACCATGTGATCTATACAGAAATGTCAGTGCGTACAGTATTGTCACTATGACTTTCACTACTTCATTATACTATCATACTATAGAGTGATGTAATGCAGAATCAGTGCTTGTCCTGTCATCGTCGAAGTCATTAGGTTGTATCCCAATATCATTGTGGCCATACCTAACCGACCGTATCTTTACCCGATGAGATGGCGAACCAAACAACCGTAATATAGTACCGTAATATAGTACCGTAATATAGTACCGTACATCACGATGAATTATGCCAATAGCGTTATGCTCAACGTCATTGTGACCATAACGTTGCTAACCGTAGTATTATCCCGAAATCATTAGATAATAGATACCGTGCCCGCGTGCTATTACCTTAAATCACGGCACAGCATGCCGGCACATGATTCGCCGCTCCCGGTGGCCCGTGCCGGTGCATAAATATTGCATACCCGCAGGCCCGCCTCTCGGTCATAAGTTAGCCTTTGTTTTCGCCGGCCTTGACCAGCCCTGTGACAATAGGCTACTATTGCGCATGTCAGAAGCCTGTCATGTGTACACACTACACAGGACCCGCTGCAGCATGACAGAAGCCTGCCGTATGTACACACTACACAGGACCCGCTGCAGCATGACAGAAGCCTGCCGTATGTACACACTACACAGGACCCGCTGCAGCATGACTGAAGCCTGCCGTATGTACACACTACACAGGACCCGCTGCAGCATGACTGCCGTATGTACACACTACACAGGACCCGCTGCAGCATGACAGAAGCCTGCCGTATGTACACACTACACAGGACCCGCTGCAGCATGACTGCCGTATGTACACAATACACAGGACCCGCTGCAGCATGACAGAAGACTGCCGTATGAACACACTACACAGGACCCGCTGCAGCATGACTGCCGTATGTACACACTACACAGGACCCGCTGCAGCATGACTGCCGTATGTACACACTACACAGGACCCGCTGCAGCATGACTGCCGTATGTACACACTACACAGGACCCGCTGCAGCATGACAGAAGACTGCCGTATGTACACACTACACAGGACCCGCTGCAGCATGACTGCCGTATGTACACACTACACAGGACCCGCTGCAGCATGACTGCCGTATGTACACACTACACAGGACCCGCTGCAGCATGACTGAAGACTGCCGTATGTACACACTACACAGGACCCGCTGCAGCATGACTGCCGTATGTACACACTACACAGGACCCGCTGCATCATGACTGCCGTATGTACACACTACACAGGACCCGCTGCAGCATGACTGCCGTATGAACACACTACACAGGACCCGCTGCAGCATGACTGCCGTATGTACACACTACACAGGACCCGCTGCAGCATGACAGAAGCCTGCCGTATGTACACACTACACAGGACCCGCTGCAGCATGACAGAAGACTGCCGTATGTACACACTACACAGGACCCGCTGCAGCATGACTGAAGCCTGCCGTATGTACACACTACACAGGACCCGCTGCAGCATGACTGCCGTATGTACACACTACACAGGACCCGCTGCAGCATGACAGAAGCCTGCCGTATGTACACACTACACAGGACCCGCTGCAGCATGACTGCCGTATGTACACACTACACAGGACCCGCTGCAGCATGACAGAAGCCTGCCGTATGTACACACTACACAGGACCCGCTGCAGCATGACAGAAGACTGCCGTATGTACACACTACACAGGACCCGCTGCATCATGACAGAAGCCTGCCGTATGTACACACTACACAGGACCCGCTGCAGCATGACTGAAGCCTGCCGTATGTACACACTACACAGGACCCGCTGCAGCATGACTGCCGTATGTACACACTACACAGGACCCGCTGCAGCATGACAGAAGCCTGCCGTATGTACACACTACACAGGACCCGCTGCAGCATGACAGAAGACTGCCGTATGTACACACTACACAGGACCCGCTGCATCATGACAGAAGCCTGCCGTATGTACACACTACACAGGACCCGCTGCAGCATGACTGAAGCCTGCCGTATGTACACACTACACAGGACCCGCTGCAGCATGACTGCCGTATGTACACACTACACAGGACCCGCTGCAGCATGACAGAAGACTGCCGTATGTACACACTACACAGGACCCGCTGCAGCATGACAGAAGCCTGCCGTATGTACACACTACACAGGACCCGCTGCAGCATGACAGAAGCCTGCCGTATGTACACACTACACAGGACCCGCTGCAGCATGACAGAAGACTGCCGTATGTACACACTACACAGGACCCGCTGCAGCATGACTGCCGTATGTACACACTACACAGGACTCGCTGCAGCATGACTGCCGTATGAACACACTACACAGGACCCGCTGCAGCATGACTGCCATATGTACACACTACACAGGACCCGCTGCAGCATGACTGCCGTATGTACACACTACACAGGACCCGCTGCAGCATGACAGAAGACTGCCGTATGTACACACTACACAGGACCCGCTGCAGCATGACAGAAGCCTGCCGTATGTACACACTACACAGGACCCGCTGCAGCATGACAGAAGCCTGCCGTATGTACACACTACACAGGACCCGCTGCAGCATGACAGAAGACTGCCGTATGTACACACTACACAGGACCCGCTGCAGCATGACTGCCGTATGTACACACTACACAGGACTCGCTGCAGCATGACTGCCGTATGAACACACTACACAGGACCCGCTGCAGCATGACTGCCATATGTACACACTACACAGGACCCGCTGCAGCATGACTGCCGTATGTACACACTACACAGGACCCGCTGCAGCATGACTGAAGACTGCCGTATGTACACACTACACAGGACCCGCTGCAGCATGACTGCCGTATGTACACACTACACAGGACTCGCTGCAGCATGACTGCCGTATGTACACACTACACAGGACCCGCTGCAGCATGACTGCCGTATGTACACACTACACAGGACCCGCTGCATCATGACTGCCGTATGTACACACTACACAGGACCCGCTGCAGCATGACTGCCGTATGTACACACTACACAGGACCCGCTGCATCATGACTGCCGTATGTACACACTACACAGGACCCGCTGCAGCATGACTGCCGTATGTAAACACTACACAGGACCCGCTGCAGCATGACAGAAGACTGCCGTATGAACACACTACACAGGACCCGCTGCAGCATGACTGCCGTATGTACACACTACACAGGACCCGCTGCAGCATGACTGCCGTATGTACACACTACACAGGACCCGCTGCAGCATGACTGCCGTATGTACACACTACACAGGACTCGCTGCAGCATGACTGCCGTATGTACACACTACACAGGACTCGCTGCAGCATGACTGCCGTATGTACACACTACACAGGACTCGCTGCAGCATGACTGCCGTATGTACACACTACACAGGACTCGCTGCAGCATGACTGCCGTATGTACACACTACACAGGACCCGCTGCAGCATGACTGCCGTATGTAAACACTACACAGGACCCGCTGCAGCATGACAGAAGACTGCCGTATGAACACACTACACAGGACCCGCTGCAGCATGACTGCCGTATGTACACACTACACAGGACCCGCTGCAGCATGACTGCCGTATGTACACACTACACAGGACTCGCTGCAGCATGACTGCCGTATGTACACACTACACAGGACCCGCTGCAGCATGACTGCCGTATGAACACACTACACAGGACCCGCTGCAGCATGACAGAAGCCTGCCGTATGTACACACTACACAGGACCCGCTGCAGCATGACTGCCGTATGTACACACTACACAGGACCCGCTGCAGCATGACTGCCGTATGTACACACTGCACAGGACCCGCTGCAGCATGACTGCCGTATGTACACACTACACAGGACCCGCTGCAGCATGACTGCCGTATGTACACACTACACAGGACCCGCTGCAGCATGACTGCCGTATGAACACACTACACAGGACCCGCTGCAGCATGACAGAAGACTGCCGTATGAACACACTACACAGGACCCGCTGCAGCATGACTGCCGTATGTACACACTACACAGGACTCGCTGCAGCATGACTGCCGTATGTACACACTACACAGGACCCGCTGCATCATGACTGCCGTATGTACACACTACACAGGACCCGCTGCAGCATGACTGCCGTATGAACACACTACACAGGACCCGCTGCAGCATGACAGAAGCCTGCCGTATGTACACACTACACAGGACCCGCTGCAGCATGACAGAAGCCTGCCGTATGTACACACTACACAGGACCCGCTGCAGCATGACTGCCGTATGTACACACTACACAGGACCCGCTGCAGCATGACTGCCGTATGTACACACTGCACAGGACCCGCTGCAGCATGACTGCCGTATGTACACACTACACAGGACTCGCTGCAGCATGACTGCCGTATGAACACACTACACAGGACCCGCTGCAGCATGACTGCCGTATGTACACACTACACAGGACCCGCTGCATCATGACTGAAGCCTGCCGTATGTACACACTACACAGGACCCGCTGCAGCATGACAGAAGACTGCCGTATGAACACACTACACAGGACCCGCTGCAGCATGACAGAAGCCTGCCGTATGTACACACTACACAGGACCCGCTGCAGCATGACTGCCGTATGTACACACTACACAGGACCCGCTGCAGCATGACTGAAGCCTGCCGTATGTACACACTACACAGGACCCGCTGCAGCATGACAGAAGCCTGCCGTATGTACACACTACACAGGACCCGCTGCAGCATGACAGAAGCCTGCCGTATGAACACACTACACAGGACCCGCTGCAGCATGACTGCCGTATGTACACACTACACAGGACCCGCTGCAGCATGACAGAAGACTGCCGTATGAACACACTACACAGGACCCGCTGCAGCATGACTGCCGTATGAACACACTACACAGGACCCGCTGCAGCATGACTGAAGACTGCCGTATGTACACACTACACAGGACCCGCTGCAGCATGTCGGAAGCCTGCCGTATGAACACACTACACAGGACTCGCTGCAGCATGACTGCCGTATGTACACACTACACAGGACCCGCTGCAGCATGACTGCCGTATGTACACACTACACAGGACCCGCTGCAGCATGACAGAAGACTGCCGTATGTACACACTACACAGGACCCGCTGCAGCATGACAGAAGACTGCCGTATGTACACACTACACAGGACCCGCTGCAGCATGACTGCCGTATGTACACACTACACAGGACCCGCTGCATCATGACTGCCGTATGAACACACTACACAGGACCCGCTGCAGCATGTCGGAAGCCTGCCGTATGAACACACTACACAGGACTCGCTGCAGCATGACTGCCGTATGTACACACTACACAGGACCCGCTGCAGCATGACTGCCGTATGTACACACTACACAGGACCCGCTGCAGCATGACTGCCGTATGTACACACTACACAGGACCCGCTGCATCATGACTGCCGTATGAACACACTACACAGGACCCGCTGCAGCATGTCGGAAGCCTGCCGTATGAACACACTACACAGGACTCGCTGCAGCATGACTGCCGTATGTACACACTACACAGGACCCGCTGCAGCATGACTGCCGTATGTACACACTACACAGGACCCGCTGCAGCATGACTGCCGTATGTACACACTACACAGGACCCGCTGCAGCATGACTGCCGTATGAACACACTACACAGGACCCGCTGCAGCATGACTGCCGTATGTACACACTACACAGGACCCGCTGCAGCATGACTGCCGTATGTACACACTACACAGGACCCGCTGCAGCATGACTGCCGTATGTACACACTACACAGGACTCGCTGCAGCATGACTGAAGCCTGCCGTATGTACACACTACACAGGACCCGCTGCATCATGACTGCCGTATGAACACACTACACAGGACCCGCTGCAGCATGACTGCCGTATGAACACACTACACAGGACCCGCTGCATCATGACTGCCGTATGAACACACTACACAGGACCCGCTGCAGCATGACTGCCGTATGAACACACTACACAGGACCCGCTGCAGCATGACTGCCGTATGAACACACTACACAGGACCCGCTGCAGCATGACAGAAGACTGCCGTATGAACACACTACACAGGACCCGCTGCAGCATGACTGCCGTATGAACACACTACACAGGACCCGCTGCAGCATGACTGCCGTATGTGCACACTACACAGGACCCGCTGCAGCATGACTGCCGTATGAACACACTACACAGGACCCGCTGCAGCATGACTGCCGTATGTACACACTACACAGGACCCGCTGCAGCATGACAGAAGACTGCCGTATGTACACACTACACAGGACCCGCTGCAGCATGACTGCCGTATGTACACACTACACAGGACCCGCTGCAGCATGACTGCCGTATGTACACACTACACAGGACCCGCTGTAGCATGACTGCCGTATGAACACACTACACAGGACCCGCTGCAGCATGACTGCCGTATGTACACACTACACAGGACCCGCTGCAGCATGACTGCCGTATGTACACACTGCACAGGACCCGCTGCAGCATGACTGCCGTATGAACACACTACACAGGACTCGCTGCAGCATGACTGCCGTATGTACACACTACACAGGACTCGCTGCAGCATGACTGCCGTATGTACACACTACACAGGACCCGCTGCAGCATGACTGCCGTATGTACACACTACACAGGACCCGCTGCAGCATGACTGCCGTATGTACACACTACACAGGACCCGCTGCAGCATGACTGCCGTATGTACACACTACACAGGACCCGCTGCATCATGACTGCCGTATGTACACACTGCACAGGACCCGCTGCAGCATGACTGCCGTATGTACACACTACACAGGACCCGCTGCAGCATGACTGAAGCCTGCCGTATGTACACACTACACAGGACCCGCTGCATCATGACAGAAGCCTGCCGTATGTACACACTACACAGGACCCGCTGCAGCATGACTGCCGTATGTAAACACTACACAGGACCCGCTGCAGCATGACAGAAGCCTGCCGTATGTACACACTACACAGGACCCGCTGCATCATGACTGCCGTATGAACACACTACACAGGACCCGCTGCATCATGACTGCCGTATGTACACACAACACAGGACCCGCTGCAGCATGACAGAAGCCTGCCGTATGTACACACTACACAGGACCCGCTGCAGCATGACTGAAGCCTGCCGTATGTACACACTACACAGGACCCGCTGCAGCATGACTGCCGTATGTACACACTACACAGGACCCGCTGCAGCATGACTGCCGTATGTGCACACTACACAGGACCCGCTGCAGCATGACTGCCGTATGTACACACTACACAGGACCCGCTGCAGCATGACTGCCGTATGAACACACTACACAGGACCCGCTGCAGCATGACTGCCGTATGAACACACTACACAGGACCCGCTGCAGCATGACTGCCGTATGTACACACTACACAGGACCCGCTGCAGCATGACTGCCGTATGTACACACTACACAGGACCCGCTGCAGCATGACATAAGGCTGCCGTATGAACACACTACACAGGACCCACTGCATCATGACTGCCGTATGTACACGCTACACAGGACCCGCTGCAGCATGACTGCCGTATGTACACACTACACAGGACCCGCTGCAGCATGACATAAGGCTGCCGTATGAACACACTACACAGGACCCACTGCATCATGACTGCCGTATGTACACGCTACACAGGACCCGCTGCAGCATGACTGCCGGATGTACACGCTACACAGGACCCGCTGCAGCATGACTGCCGTATGTACACACTACACAGGACCCGCTGCAGCATGACTGAAGCCTGCCGTATGTACACACTACACAGGACCCGCTGCATCATGACAGAAGCCTGCCGTATGTACACACTACACAGGACCCGCTGCAGCATGACTGCCGTATGTAAACACTACACAGGACCCGCTGCAGCATGACAGAAGCCTGCCGTATGTACACACTACACAGGACCCGCTGCATCATGACTGCCGTATGAACACACTACACAGGACCCGCTGCAGCATGACTGCCGTATGAACACACTACACAGGACCCGCTGCAGCATGACTGCCGTATGTACACACTACACAGGACTCGCTGCAGCATGACAGAAGACTGCCGTATGAACACACTACACAGGACCCGCTGCAGCATGACAGAAGCCTGCCGTATGTACACACTACACAGGACCCGCTGCAGCATGACAGAAGCCTGCCGTATGTACACACTACACAGGACCCGCTGCAGCATGAATGAAGCCTGCCATATGAACACACTACACAGGACCGGCTGCAGCATGATTGAAGCCTGTCATGTGTACACACTACACAGGACCCGCTGCAGCATGACTGAAGCCTGCCGTATGTACACACTACACAGGACCCGCTACAGCATGACAGAAGCCTGCCGTATGTACACACTACACAGGACCCGCTGCAGCATGACTGCCGTATGTACACACTACACAGGACCCGCTGCAGCATGACTGCCGTATGAACACACTACACAGGACCTGCTGCAGCATGACAGAAGACTGCCGTATGAACACACTACACAGGACCCGCTGCAGCATGACTGCCGTATGTACACACTGCACAGGACCCGCTGCAGCATGACTGCCGTATGTACACACTACACAGGACCCGCTGCAGCATGACTGCCGTATGTACACACTACACAGGACCCGCTGCAGCATGACTGCCGTATGTACACACTACACAGGACCCGCTGCAGCATGACTGCCGTATGTACACACTACACAGGACCCGCTGCAGCATGACTGCCGTATGTACACACTACACAGGACCCGCTGCAGCATGACAGAAGACTGCCGTATGAACACACTACACAGGACCCGCTGCAGCATGACTGCCGTATGTACACACTGCACAGGACCCGCTGCAGCATGACTGCCGTATGTACACACTACACAGGACCCGCTGCAGCATGACTGCCGTATGTACACACTACACAGGACCCGCTGCAGCATGACAGCCGTATGTACACACTACACAGGACCCGCTGCAGCATGACTGCCGTATGTACACACTACACAGGACCCGCTGCAGCATGACTGCCGTATGTACACACTACACAGGACCCGCTGCAGCATGACAGAAGCCTGCCGTATGTACACACTACACAGGACCCGCTACAGCATGACAGAAGACTGCCGTATGTACACACTACACAGGACCCGCTGCAGCATGACTGCCGTATGAACACACTACACAGGACCCGCTGCAGCATGACTGCCGTATGTACACACTACACAGGACCCGCTGCAGCATGACAGAAGCCTGCCGTATGTACACACTACACAGGACCCGCTGCAGCATGACAGAAGCCTGCCGTATGTACACACTACACAGGACCCGCTGCAGCATGACTGCCGTATGAACACACTACACAGGACCCGCTGCAGCATGACAGAAGCCTGCCGTATGTACACACTACACAGGACCCGCTGCATCATGACAGAAGCCTGCCGTATGTACACACTACACAGGACCCGCTGCAGCATGACTGCCGTATGAACACACTACACAGGACCCGCTGCAGCATGACTGCCGTATGTACACACTACACAGGACCCGCTGCAGCATGACTGCCGTATGAACACACTGCACAGGACCCGCTGCAGCATGACTGCCGTATGTACACACTACACAGGACCCGCTGCAGCATGACTGCCGTATGTACACACTGCACAGGACCCGCTGCAGCATGACTGCCGTATGAACACACTACACAGGACCCGCTGCAGCATGACTGCCGTATGTACACACTACACAGGACCCGCTGCAGCATGACTGCCGTATGTACACACTACACAGGACCCGCTGCAGCATGACTGCCGTATGTACACACTACACAGGACCCGCTGCAGCATGACTGCCGTATGTACACACTACACAGGACCCGCTGCAGCATGACAGAAGCCTGCCGTATGTACACACTACACAGGACCTGCTGCAGCATGACTGCCGTATGTACACACTACACAGGACCCGCTGCAGCATGACTGAAGCCTGCCGTATGTACACACTACACAGGACCCGCTGCAGCATGACTGCCATATGTACATACTACACAGGACCCGCTGCAGCATGACTGCCGTATGTACACACTACACAGGATCCGCTGCAGCATGACTGCCGTATGTACACACTACACAGGACCCGCTGCAGCATGACTGCCGTATGTACACACTACACAGGACCCGCTGCAGCATGACAGAAGACTGCCGTATGTAAACACTACACAGGACCCGCTGCAGCATGACAGAAGCCTGCCGTATGTACACACTACACAGGACCCGCTGCAGCATGACTGCCGTATGTACACACTACACAGGACCCGCTGCAGCATGACTGCCGTATGTACACACTACACAGGACCCGCTGCAGCATGACTGCCGTATGTACACACTGCACAGGACCCGCTGCAGCATGACAGAAGCCTGCCGTATGTACACACTACACAGGACCCGCTGCAGCATGACTGCCGTATGTACACACTACACAGGACCCGCTGCAGCATGACTGCCGTATGTACACACTACACAGGACCCGCTGCAGCATGACAGAAGCCTGCCGTATGTACACACTACACAGGACCCGCTGCAGCATGACTGCCGTATGTACACACTACACAGGACCCGCTGCAGCATGACTGCCGTATGTACACACTACACAGGACCCGCTGCAGCATGACTGCCGTATGTACACACTACACAGGACCCGCTGCAGCATGACTGCCGTATGTACACACTACACAGGACCTGCTGCAGCATGACTGCCGTATGTACACACTACACAGGACCCGCTGCAGCATGACAGAAGACTGCCGTATGAACACACTACACAGGACCCGCTGCAGCATGACAGAAGACTGCCGTATGTACACACTACACAGGACCCGCTGCAGCATGACTGAAGCCTGCCGTATGTACACACTACACAGGACCCGCTGCAGCATGACTGCCGTATGTACACACTGCACAGGACCCGCTGCAGCATGACTGCCGTATGTACACACTACACAGGACCCGCTGCAGCATGACAGAAGACTGCCGTATGAACACACTACACAGGACCCGCTGCAGCATGACTGCCGTATGTACACACTACACAGGACCCGCTGCAGCATGACAGAAGCCTGCCGTATGTACACACTACACAGGACCCGCTGCAGCATGACTGCCGTATGTACACACTGCACAGGACCCGCTGCAGCATGACTGCCGTATGTACACACTACACAGGACCCGCTGCAGCATGACAGAAGCCTGCCGTATGTACACACTACACAGGACCCGCTGCAGCATGACTGCCGTATGTACACACTGCACAGGACCCGCTGCAGCATGACTGCCGTATGTACACACTACACAGGACTCGCTGCAGCATGACTGCCGTATGAACACACTACACAGGACTCGCTGCAGCATGACTGCCGTATGTACACACTACACAGGACCCGCTGCAGCATGACTGCCGTATGTACACACTACACAGGACTCGCTGCAGCATGACAGAAGCCTGCCGTATGTACACACTACACAGGACCCGCTGCAGCATGACTGAAGCCTGCCGTATGTACACACTACACAGGACCCGCTGCAGCATGACTGAAGACTGCCGTATGTACACACTACACAGGACCCGCTGCAGCATGACTGAAGCCTGCCGTATGTACACACTACACAGGACCCGCTGCAGCATGACAGAAGCCTGCCGTATGTACACACTACACAGGACCCGCTGCAGCATGACAGAAGCCTGCCGTATGTACACACTACACAGGACCCGCTGCAGCATGACTGCCATATGTACATACTACACAGGACCCGCTGCAGCATGACAGAAGCCTGCCGTATGTACACACTACACAGGACCCGCTGCAGCATGACTGCCATATGTACATACTACACAGGACCCGCTGCAGCATGACAGAAGCCTGCCGTATGTACACACTACACAGGACCCGCTGCAGCATGACAGAAGCCTGCCGTATGTACACACTACACAGGACCCGCTGCAGCATGACTGAAGCCTGCCGTATGTACACACTACACAGGACCCGCTGCAGCATGACTGCCGTATGAACACACTACACAGGACCCGCTGCAGCATGACTGCCGTATGAACACGCTACACAGGACCCGCTGCAGCATGACTGCCGTATGTACACACTACACAGGACCCGCTGCAGCATGACTGCCGTATGTACACACTACACAGGACCCGCTGCAGCATGACAGAAGCCTGCCGTATGTACACACTACACAGGACTCGCTGCAGCATGTCGGAAGCCTGCCGTATGTGCACACTACATAAGACCCGCTGCAGCATGACTGAAGCCTGCCGTATGTACACACTACACAGGACCCGCTGCAGCATGACTGCCGTATGTAAACACTACACAGGACCCGCTGCAGCATGACTGCCGTATGTAAACACTACACAGGACCCGCTGCAGCATGACTGCCGTATGTAAACACTACACAGGACTCGCTGCAGCATGTCGGAAGCCTGCCGTATGTACACACTACACAAGACCCGCTGCAGCATGACTGAAGCCTGCCGTATGTACACACTACACAGGACCCGCTGCAGCATGACAGAAGCCTGCCGTATGTACACACTACACAGGACCCGCTGCAGCATGACTGCCGTATGTACACACTACACAGGACCCGCTGCAGCATGACTGCCGTATGTACACACTACACAGGACCCGCTGCAGCATGACTGCCGTATGTACACACTGCACAGGACCCGCTGCAGCATGACAGAAGCCTGCCGTATGTACACACTACACAGGACCCGCTGCAGCATGACTGCCGTATGAACACACTACACAGGACTCGCTGCAGCATGACTGCCGTATGTACACACTACACAGGACCCGCTGCAGCATGACAGAAGCCTGCCGTATGTACACACTACACAGGACCCGCTGCAGCATGACTGAAGCCTGCCGTATGTACACACTACACAGGACCCGCTGCAGCATGACTGCCGTATGTACACACTACACAGGACCCGCTGCAGCATGACTGCCGTATGTACACACTACACAGGACCCGCTGCAGCATGACAGAAGACTGCCGTATGTACACACTACACAGGACCCGCTGCAGCATGACTGAAGCCTGCCGTATGTACACACTACACAGGACCCGCTGCAGCATGACTGCCGTATGTACACACTACACAGGATCCGCTGCAGCATGACAGAAGACTGCCGTATGTACACACTACACAGGACCCGCTGCAGCATGACTGCCGTATGTACACACTACACAGGACCCGCTGCAGCATGACTGAAGCCTGCCGTATGTACACACTACACAGGACCCGCTGCAGCATGACTGCCGTATGTACACACTACACAGGACCCGCTGCAGCATGACAGAAGCCTGCCGTATGTACACACTACACAGGACCCGCTGCATCATGACTGCCGTATGAACACACTACACAGGACTCGCTGCAGCATGACTGCCGTATGTACACACTACACAGGACCCGCTGCAGCATGACTGCCGTATGTACACACTACACAGGACCCGCTGCAGCATGACTGCCGTATGTACACACTGCACAGGACCCGCTGCAGCATGACTGCCGTATGTACACACTACACAGGACCCGCTGCAGCATGACTGCCGTATGTACACACTACACAGGACCCGCTGCAGCATGACTGCCGTATGTACACACTACACAGGACCCGCTGCAGCATGACTGCCGTATGTACACACTACACAGGACCCGCTGCAGCATGACTGCCGTATGTACACACTACACAGGACCCGCTGCAGCATGACTGCCGTATGTACACACTACACAGGACCCGCTGCAGCATGACTGCCGTATGTACACACTGCACAGGACCCGCTGCAGCATGACTGCCGTATGTACACACTACACAGGACCCGCTGCAGCATGACAGAAGCCTGCCGTATGAACACACTACACAGGACCCGCTGCAGCATGACTGCCGTATGTACACACTACACAGGACCCGCTGCAGCATGACTGCCGTATGTACACACTACACAGGACCCGCTGCAGCATGACTGCCGTGTGTACACACTACACAGGACCCGCTGCAGCATGACAGAAGCCTGCCGTATGAACACACTACACAGGACCCGCTGCAGCATGACTGCCGTATGTACACACTACACAGGACCCGCTGCAGCATGACTGCCGTATGTACACACTACACAGGACTCGCTGCAGCATGACTGCCGTATGAACACACTACACAGGACCCGCTGCAGCATGACTGCCGTATGTACACACTACACAGGACCCGCTGCAGCATGACTGCCGTATGTACACACTACACAGGACTCGCTGCAGCATGACTGCCGTATGAACACACTACACAGGACCCGCTGCAGCATGACTGCCGTATGTACACACTACACAGGACCCGCTGCAGCATGACAGAAGCCTGCCGTATGTACACACTACACAGGACCCGCTGCAGCATGACTGCCGTATGTACACACTACACAGGACCCGCTGCAGCATGACTGCCGTATGAACACACTACACAGGACTCGCTGCAGCATGACTGCCGTATGTACACACTACACAGGACCCGCTGCAGCATGACTGCCGTATGTACACACTACACAGGACCTGCTGCAGCATGACTGCCGTATGTACACACTACACAGGACCCGCTGCAGCATGACTGCCGTATGTAAACACTACACAGGACCCGCTGCAGCATGACAGAAGCCTGCCGTATGTACACACTACACAGGACCCGCTGCATCATGACTGCCGTATGAACACACTACACAGGACTCGCTGCAGCATGACTGCCGTATGTACACACTACACAGGACCCGCTGCAGCATGACTGCCGTATGAACACACTACACAGGACCCGCTGCAGCATGACTGCCGTATGTACACACTACACAGGACCCGCTGCAGCATGACTGCCGTATGTACACACTACACAGGACCCGCTGCAGCATGACAGAAGCCTGCCGTATGTACACACTACACAGGACCCGCTGCAGCATGACTGCCGTATGTACACACTACACAGGACCCGCTGTAGCATAACGGAAGAGAAACGACGGTGCGACTTCGCTGTCAATTTAGCCGATGTGGTGACAACTGGACATTGATTCACGTGTGAGGTCAACTGAACTTTGAGGTCTGCGGTCAACCAGCGATCAGGTCGCGGGCAGCAGGTCCGTTCGGGGCTTGGGCCTTTCCCGCTATGCTTCCCAAAGTATTTTTGTGCGTGGAGCAAATAATATCTGCATGAGTTTTGGCTGAGAATCCTTAGCAACCGAGAGACCATGGCTGTTGAGGTTAATGCTCAGTGCCAGTGTTGATGTTCCAAGTTCCAACCAGTCCATTATCTATCAGTATGACATAGCATGGTAGCCTGGTAAACATGTCGCCAATGACGGTAAAATATGTGGCCTATGTTTATAAAAAGTAAATTATATATGCAACGCCTGTTGTGGAATTGAGATCACCATTGTCTGTGTTGTTTGCTCAATTGCTGCGAAGCAGACACATGTTAAATGATATGATGCAATAATGCGTTACCACCTCGCTATTCGTGGACGTCACACATTCCCTTCCGCTGCAGGGACAGCATCGCCGCGCTGTCTTTCTGTCGATATTCAAAGGAATGTGTCACCTTTGTATTGGTTTTAAACTGAGATAGTCATTATCTTGGGCCGTTGTTGAAATGTCCAACTTACTAAGGTCATTTTCCCAAAACTTAACCGTTTTTAAGCAATTCAATTTACCATTTGCAATATGACTCCAAGCTGGTGCAGTCGCTGATTGGCTGACAGCCACCTTTCAGCCAATCCCACTTTGTCAACCAATCAGCGGCGGTCAGCGGCTCAATAGCGACGTAATTCGCCCAAATCTAAAAACTTAATTTGTATAAAGTTAAGTGACCTTTCGACTGACAAAAATATCACCATCGTTTTCTGCAGCACTTACTTCATATTTTCTACTACAACCAGCGTATATTTGACAACTTTCAGAAAGGTGAAACATTCCCTTTAAAAAAAGACTGACAGCTGAGCGAATTAAGGCGCTGGAGGGTCAAATAACATAGGTATAGTCAGAAATATAAAGTAAAATTGTTGTGGGTAAATAGTATATTGTGATTCATAGAGCAATAAACGTGGATAATACGTTTATTGATTTTAAAAAAAAAATGTACAATGTTTAGCCACCCATGATAAGAGATCGTCCTGAAAGTTAAACAAAACATACTCTGGATGGTACATTATCGATATCATTTATGTATGAACCCAACATTTACAAAATCATAAGTTATTGATTAAATTTAACTGGTCTCATAAGAACATGTGATATATTGTGATTTTAACCATGTTTGCTGTGCACAACCAGCTAAATGGATGTCAAATTTCACTGTAAACCTAGCCTGACCGAAGAACTAAAACCGAACAAAAGAACTAAAGCCGAGAGAACTATCGTTAAATCCTAGAAACAGCTAATCACAATCCGTTTGTAAACGGACGTGGGGCACGGTTTGTAAATATGTCGTGTAAATTAGACCCTGTAACGAAGCGTTGCTCAGCTTGAGACAACAAACGGAACAAACTTCCCGGTGTTTGGCTTCAGTCTGCTAAGTGTCAACAGACGACAGATTGTTCTACGGCGTACTGGCTGCATAGTGTTGAGTGCAGCATTGGCATTTTCTGGACTTTTTGGGTCCAAAGATTCGCTCTTTTAATTTGTTTTTGTGTTGAAATTTGTTTTTTCACCTTGATCTTACCAACATTGCAGTTAACATATAATTTTATTTTAAAATTAGATATCCATTACAAATCATCAATTTTTACTTTGCAAGTAAAATAAGTTTCAAAAAATAAAAATCTGAATATTCCTAAAAAAAACTCCACCACTGGAATTTTACTCTCCGGGACCATGTCATGAAACGACAAGTCCAACAGACCACCACCGCTCCTCGATTGAGCGGACAAAGAAAGTCGGCCACCATCCATCCAAACTGCATCCATCCGAGCCACCATCCATCCAAACTGCATCCATCCGAGCCACCATCCATCCAAACTGCATCCATCCGAGCCACCATCCATCCAAACTGCATCCATCCGAGCCACCATCCATCCAAACTGCATCCATCCGAGCCACCATCCATCTAAACTGCATCCATCCGAGCCACCATCCATCTAAACTGCATCCATCCGAGCCACCATCCATCCAAGCTGCAAGCATGGCTGTTTCTAACCCAAATATTGAGCTCATATTGATATATTGGCTGATCCACGGGAGTCATTGCGGCTTCGCTATGGGCCATCCGAAACCGACCAAAAGTGGTTAAAATGGACACTTCCTGGTTCCTCGACTTGTTAAGCAATCTACATGCATTATATTTAGGCAAGCATTTGTAAGTCACTTCGCAATACACGGGGGAGAAAAGTTTTGTTATAAATAATATTCGTATTATTATATCTTTTTAATTGGTTTAACAAAAATTGGAAGTTCGCTCCACAAAAGCCGTCTATTCTTTATCCATCAGAGGGCTGATGTGATGCCAGAAAACAACATGCCTCGAAGACGACCAGCTGGTGCCGTGCCGAAATAAATAGACACGTTAATTAGGTTTCGACATAAAACAGGCTTTGGACGTATCCCGGTAGCAACGACTGGAGAGGGGGGGGGGGGGGGTTGATAGCTGATGGCTGGGCAGACAGCAGTCATGTTCGGAGATGAACTGAAGTCGCATCAGCGTGACATGGAACGAAGCGGGTCGAAAGCCAATCTCAATTCCGCCGCCGCTAACGTAACCATGTAGTGGTTTGAACTTAAACAGATACTATTTTGTATCAGTGTTTTGTGATGATGTCAGCCTATTTCAGGGACGTAGCCAAGGCGGGGGGGGGGGCGGGGTCATGCCCCCCCCCCCCCCGAGGAAAACAAATTCACACTAGATAAAACGAGGTTCTCTCACGACCCGATCCCCCCCCCCCCCCCCGGTCAGTTAATAGTATATGGCTGAGGAGTGAAATTTATTTCTACCACGGACGTGCCCCCCCCCCTCCCTGATAAAAATCCTGGCTACGTGCCTGGCCTATTTATGCAAGTGTATTTCAGCCTATTTATGCACATTGCACACCTGCGATAGTCCCCGCATCTGTTTCGCCGTGTAGCGTCGGCGACGCCGACCAAAAGCACATCCAACAGTCAACACCCTCAGCATCAACAAAGACTCAACACACGGCCGACACCCGGTCCCTCAGCACCCGAGGCCAAGCACGCATCCATCACCGCCCGCACCCTACCCAACTCCTCCCGGCCGACGACGTCATCCTGACGATGTATGACGTCACCCCCCCCCCCCCCCCCGGTCCCGGATCTGGTGACGCCACCCGGCAACCCGGCAGGACATGACCCGTACCAGGCGAGGTCGCCGCCGCCGCCGCCGCCGCCGCCGCCGCTGCCAATAGAGGCCTATTGACGTAAATGGCCGGGGAGGCGATGACGTCATGGGCAGAGGCGCGGCGGAGGCAGACCGCCCGAGCGAGGAGCCAGGGCAGGGGCGGACGACACGACGGGAGGCCAGGGCAGGGGCGGACGACGGGAGAGAACAGAGTCGGGGCGGGGCGGACGACGGGAGAGAACAGAGCCGGGGCGGGGCGGACGACGGGAGAGAACAGAGCCGGGGCGGGGCGGACGACGGGAGAGAACAGAGCCGGGGCGGGGGGGACGACGGGAGAGAACAGAGTCGGGGCGGGGCGGACGACGGGAGAGAACAGAGTCGGGGCGGGGCGGACGACGGGAGAGAACAGAGTCGGGGCGGGGCGGACGACGGGAGAGAACAGAGCCAGGGCAGGGGCGGACGACGGGAGAGAACAGAGCCGGGGCGGGCGGACGACGGGAGAGAACAGAGCCGGGGCGGGGCGGACGACGGGAGAGAACAGAGCCGGGGCGGGGGCGGACGACGGGAGAGAACAGAGTCGGGGCAGGGGCGGACGACGGGAGAGAACAGAGTCGGGGCAGGGGCGGACGACGGGAGAGAACAGAGCCGGGGCGGGGGCGGATGACGGGAGAGAACAGAGTCGGGGCAGGGGCGGACGACGAGAGAGGTGCCAGGGCGGAGTCGGGCGGAGCCGGGTGGAGCGAAAGGAGGCCAGGGCGGGGATGGCGGCGGCGGTGGCGAGGGCGGATGGGCGGGGGCGGCGGAAACGGATAGGTGACACGCGTGGATGCTGGTCTCGCCGCATGTGGGAGAAGATATAATGAGTTTTGTTGGCGGCGTGGCATCCACGCCTAACAAACACGTCTCAGGTCGGTCACTCATGTTTCCCATTTAGATAAAGCAGGTATAAATAGAAGAAGTACGAACCATGGAGACCACTTCATGCATGTCAACCTAAAAAATATGTAAACTTAGACTGAGTACCATGGTGGCTAGAGGAAATTCAGGACTTTCAACGAGCTAAGTCGGACTTGTAGAACGTTCCAGTAAAGCAGTTGCAATTTACCTCTTCTTTCCCTAAGCTCCCCTGAGTAAGCTCCGGCCAACATTGAAATAGCTCAAAGACGCTCTCTTCTTACCGCGAGATCAAAGAAACCAGCGCTCCACGGATCCGTCAACTTAAAGGTAACCTATTTTGCATTTAGTTGCTTACGTTTACTGTTTATTTACCTACGGGCTACGACCGCCTCGTCGCACCTGGGCCTTCGGAGCCTATCAGTATGACTTCCCAGATTTATCTCGGTCCAAACTACACCGGTCCGTTATCGGAACTTCATGAAGCTCCGTCCGGAGAGACGGCTTCTTATCCCACTGTGCATTGTGCACACAGTGGGTCATTTCATCGTACCTGGAGTACGCGGCCACACACTGAGAGATACAGAGAGATAGAGATACCGATATATATATATATATATATATATATATATATATATCTATATATATATCTGCCGACCACCACCACGGCGGTGGCCAGAGGGCAGAGAGTCACCGCTGGCGGACGGTGGCTGAGACACCGCTGGCGGACGGTGGCCGCGCCCGGCGCGCTGGCAGCAGCTGACTGCGTACATGTACTGGACATGAGTGAGTAGCCATACCACGAGTGGAGCGGTAGGCAACGGTCGCCTGATACCTGAGCACCTGTCCTCCGCTACCCTTACAGATGCCTGGCGATACTGGCGACTTCAGCCGTCTGATACCTGAGCACCTGTCCTCCGCTTCCCGTACAGATGGCTGGTGATACTGGCGACATCAGCCGTCTGATACCTGAGCACCTGTCCTCCGCTTCCCGTACAGATGGCTGGCGATACTGGCGACATCAACCGTCTGATACCTGAGCACCTGTCCTCCGCTTCCGGTACAGATGCCTGGCGATACTGGCGACTTCAGCCGTCTGATACCTGAGCACCTGTCCTCCGCTTCCCGTACAGATGCCTGGCGATACTGGCGACATCAGCCGTCTGATACCTGAACACCTGTCCTCCGCTTCCCGTACAGATGCCTGGTGATACTGGCGTCATCAGCCGTCTGATACCTGAGCACCTGTCCTCCGCTTCCCGTACAGATGGCTGGCGATACTGGCGTCTTCAACCGTCTGATACCTGAGCACCTGTCCTCCGCTTTCCGTACAGATGCCTGGCGATACTGGCGACATCAGCCGTCTGATACCTGAGCACCTGTCCTCTACTTCCCGTACAGATGCCTGGTGATACTGGCGACATCAGCCGTCTGATACCTGAACACCTGTCCTCCGCTTCCCGTACAGATGCCTGGTGATACTGGCGACATCAGCCGTCTGATACCTGAGCACCTATCCTCCGCTTTCCGTACAGATGGCTGGCGATACTGGCGACATCAACCGTCTGATACCTGAGCACCTGTCCTCCGCTTCCCGTACAGATGCCTGGCGATACTGGCGACATCAGCCGTCTGATACCTGAACACCTGTCCTCCGCTTCCCGTACAGATGGCTGGCGATACTGGCGTCTGCAACCGTCTGATACCTGAGCACCTGTCCTCCGCTTCCCGTACAGATGCCTGGCGATACTGGCGACATCAGCCGTCTGATACATGAACACCTGTCCTCCGCTTCCCGTACAGATGCCTGGCGATACTGGCGACATCAGCCGTCTGATACCTGATCACCTGTCCTCCGCTTCCCGTACAGATGCCTGGTGATACTGGCGACATAAGCCGTCTGATACCTGAACACCTGTCCTCCGCTTCCCGTACAGATGCCTGGCGATACTGGCGACATCAGCCATCTGATACCTGAACACCTGTCCTCCGCTTCCCGTACAGATGCCTGGCGATACTGGCGTCTTCAACCGTCTGATACCTGAGCACCTGTCCTCCGCTTCCCGTACAGATGCCTGGCGATACTGGCGACATCAGCCGTCTGATACCTGAGCACCTGTCCTCCGCTTCCCGTAGGTTCCAGAGAAGGCGGGGACAAGACGTGTCCCGTGAATTATTACACGTCTTCCCAAGTAGGGATAGTGTTCCGAAATGATCGCAGCAAGCCACTCGACCACCGTACTATAGTGCAGTAGTGTTCCATTGGAAGTGGAGTTAATATCCCCAATGTACCACCGTACTATAGTGCAGTAGTGTTCCATTGGAAGTGGAGTTAATATCCCCAATGTACCACCGTACTATAGTGCAGTAGTGTTCCATTGGAAGTGGAGTTAATATCCCCAACGTACCACCGTACTATAGTGCAGTAGTGTTCCATTGGAAGTGGAGTTAATATCCCCAACGTACCACCGTACTATAGTGCAGTAGTGCTCCATTGGGAGTGGAGTTAATATCCCCAACGTACCACCGTACTATAGTGCAGTAGTGCTCCATTGGGAGTGGAGTTAATATCCCCAACGTACCACCGTACTATAGTGCAGTAGTGTTCCATTGGAAGTGGAGATAATATCCCCAACGAGCAGTAAGCTATCTTACAAACAAAATGTGGTATGCGAAGCTCGGATATGACGTGAAACAGAGGCTGCGTGAGATAGCCGTCACGATTATCAAAGTCGATGTTGACACAGTTTTCGAAATGTCGTGCGCTCAATGATTATCATCCAATTATGTTTTGCACGATTATACTGGTCTTTAATGTTCACAACGCAGTTAAGATCTCGGGTCGTAGTTTTCATTCCGAATCCATGGAAATAATCTAGCAAATTAGAACAGCGAGCTGTTATTCCATGTCCACGTTCGCGCGACCGCACTCACCCCCTCCCTCCTCCCCCTCCCCTCCCTCTCTCCTCCCCCTCCCCTCCCTCCCTCCTCCCCCTCCCCTCCCTCCCTCCTCCCTCTCTACTCCCACGCACGCCCACTATCCCCCACGGCCCACACCCTGCACCGCCGGAGAACGCCTGCGCCGTGTTGTTAATCAGATGCAGGCCCCGGGATGAACCCCTGACCTTGGGCGGAGAGTCAAGGTCAAATCCGTCCCGGTGCGGCCGGGTGGATTTTTGTCCGATGAACTTGTGTCGCATGCCAGTGCGTGACGTAGTGGATGCCAAAAATCCAGTGGCATCTACCACGAGGTCTCCAAAGAAGGGTTAGGTCATAGAAGTCTATGCGACTGTTGTTAATCCCATACATACAATACATAAATCAGAGATCTGATGTCAACTCAAACTGTAATCGGATTTATTGACGTCGGTTCAGGTTGGTTGAGTTTCTAGAAATATACTTCGTTTGATGTATTCCGAATTCCGATGTTCTTTTCCTTTTGCGCCAACGGTTTATTGTCACATTCACGTGTTCTTTGTATCCATATTATTTCATCTGCTGAGCCTGATATCATCATGCAGTATAAATGTTTTAACCAGAAATACGGCCGTATTCCCTCAACAATGAACCGAAACTAATGCACAACTCTGGCTTTTTAAGCTTTGACGACAAATGTCTTCAAGCGATCACTGATCAGCTCCTCAGAGCATACGTGTCTGGACATCTGACCCCTCTGACCTGACCTGATCTGTTCTGGCGCCGCCACTGCTCGAATTGTGCAGTCGCCTCGCGTACGCACTGATTAGGAGTCATGCTCATCATAATTTATTTATATTATGCTACAGCCGGCGACGATCCAGCGAGCGGCTACAACCGACCTCGTCCTTTGGCCTTGTATCCTCGGATCCTGTTGTACGTATGCAGCCAATTCCGAACGAACGCCTGCACCTGTCGTACTATGTGCGATGACAGCCCTGCACAGGTCACGGGCTGGTGCACAACAGCAGCCCGTGCTGAACGTCGTAATGGAATGGACCATTTGAGTGGAAAATGTCGTTGTAATGGAACATTTGAAGTCGACAGTTGTTTTAGGGTCTTGGTTCGCATTTCAAAAGTAGACCACCGAATCCTGAGAATGCGCACGAAACAAATGCACGACAGTATTAGGGGTTGGGAAATTAAAGTGCCAGGACTTCGGTTTTGTTAACAAATGCAAAGCGACACATGGAAGGAGTCTGTGGTTCATGTCACCAGCATGTGGTACACGAGTTCATGTCACCAGCATGTGGTACACGACGATCACCACTACTATGTGCAGCTGTATAACGGAGCACTTGTACTCCATGTTTATTGACCTGGGTTCCGTTAGTAATCGCGATGGCCGATTACATTGGTTTGCGGTTATTTGTCGGACGCCATGTGGGCCCTCTTCTCGAATATTCAGTTAGTGTACGCTATCTAATGTGAACTTTGACTCAGAAATCAGACCAGTCTGCTGGAGAGTTTATGCGGTGATACCATATATTTATAATCTCCCAGCGAGCGCTGCCTGGTTTTTCGATACTGCATTATTTAAAGGGAAATAATCACCTTTTCATTTGGTTAGCAACAATTTCTTTTGCTACCGTTATGGTATTCAAATGATGTGATCTAAATTCAAGAATTAAATAAAATTATTCCCTAATTCGAAGTTGGAAGTTTGGAAAAATAAAAAGCAAGTACATATACTTCTTAAGGAGTTCATGATCGGTATTTTCCCTCCATTATTGGAAAGCGACACATCTGGCGCTTTTGTATCAATCTGTTCAACGTTGTTGAATGGGCACTTTTAAACAAGTCGCCGACACTAAATAGGTCGCCGTCGATGTGCATCGATGAGCTTCCGATTAAATTGCCAGTGTTTGTAATTTTTTTTTTTGGGGGGGGGGGGTTAAATGATTATTTTGCATGATAATATAAAGCATAGTGCTATATACAGACAAATACAAAACTATACACAACTCTTAATTTGGAAAATAAATGCAGCAATTTTCCCAAATTGAGGGTCGCAACCACTAACCAGGCCGCCGTTATATGCATCAGTTAACTGCTAATTTGGTTACCTTTTTACTCAATGGCTGTTAATTGTATAGAATCGTCGGGTATATAATCACAACAAGCAGACCGCAAAATATATTTTCCACTCCATTGCGTAAAAAAGCAATACGGGAAAAGCCCGCAGTTTGATGGAAGCCGAAAAGTACTTGCAAGCACCGGTCGTTAAAAGTGTGGAACGCTATCAAGTTTAACTTGAAATATCTCTCAGAAATAATTTGTATATGCAGAATGCGATGAATTTACATCATATTTTGGCCTCGTCTGTCGATTTCAATGCTAACTCCATTTGTTTGGGAAAAGGTCATTATGTCCCTTTAGAGTATGTTGCCGTGTAAAATCACCACGAGCTAGTAGACACCCGATACCTCGTTTTGTTTTTGTCCCTTCGTATTTGTCAACATGTCACTTTTTATACACTTGTCGAGGATATCTACTTCACAAAAACATCGTCCGTGCTTGTATCGGCGTCTGGCGGTCTGGCATGTAAAGGTAAACGACGGGGGATTAAAAGGATCACGCCGTTACATTAGGCCTGTACAAAGGACGATGAAACGGAGGTTTCTTTCTTCGGCCTTTCAATGCCCAGCGTCTTCAACGACACGTTTCGGTTCTTTCTTGGTAACGATGACGACAAGAAGCTAGTCATCGGCTCGTAAAGGAGAAGGAAAGAACGACACCATGACAGGCAAAAGGCGAGCAAGCGTTCGGGCCAAATAAGCGGTGCTAAACGCACACGTACACAAATACCAGTCGGTTGAAAACCAATGTAACGAATTCCTAAACCATTTCTCTGGCGGAATGCCTTCCGACAATAGCGCGAACAAGGGCTGTGCTCGACTACGGATCCGACTCAGGATTCGACTCAGCTTCAACTCAAGCAATGTCTGTCCTCCGCTCGAAACTTTTACGATATTTGTAACGTCATTGGTCCAGCACGAGACAAGTCATTGACAGGCCAGGTCAGGTCAGGTCAGGTCACACCCGCATCACAGCAGTATCAGAGGCCTCACATGAAGGGATGGTCAGCCGTCCGGAGGCCTCACCTGAGGGGATAATGCCGTTCGGAGGCCTCACCTGACGGAAGCGTGCCGTCCGGAGGCCTCACCTGATGGAATAGTGCCGTTCGGAGGCCTCACCTGAGGGGATAATGCCGTCCGGAGGCCTCACCTGATGGAATAGTGCCGTTCGGAGGCCTCACCTGAGGGGATAATGCCGTCCGTAGGCCTCACCTGACGGAAGGGTGCCGTTCGGAGGCCTCACCTGAGGGGATAATGCCGTCCGGAGGCCTCACCTGAGGGAAGGGTACCGTCCGGAGGCCTCACCTGAGGGGATAATGCCGTCCGGAGGCCTCACCTGAGGGAAGGGTGCCGTCCAGAGGCCTCACCTGAGGGAATAGTGCCGTTCGGAGACCTCACCTGAGGGGATAATGCCGTCCGGAGGTCTCACCTGAGGAGATAATGCCGTCCGGAGGCCTCACCTGAGGGGATAATGCCGTCCGGAGGCCTCACCTGAGGGGATAATGCCGTCCGGAGGCCTCACCTGACGGAAGGGTGCCGTTCGGAGGCCTCACCTGAGGGGATAATGCCGTCCGGAGGCCTCACCTGAGGGGATAATGTCGTCCGGAGGCCTCACCTGAGGGGATAATGCCGTCCGGAGCCCTCACCTGAGGGGATAATGCCGTCCGGAGGCCTCACCTGACGGAAGGGTGCCGTTCGGAGGCCTCACCTGAGGGGATAATGCCGTCCGGAGGCCTCACCTGAGGGGATAATGCCGTCCGGAGGCCTCACCTGAGGGAATATTGCCGTCCGGAGGCCTCACCTGAGGGGATAATGCCGTTCGGAGGCCTCACCTGAGGGAAGGGTATCGTCCGGAGGCCTCACCTGAGGGGAGGGTACCGTCCAGAGGCCTCACCTGAGGGAATAGTGCCGTTCGGAGGCCTCACCTGAGGGGATAATGCCGTCCGGAGGCCTCACCTGAGGGGATAATGCCGTCCGGAGGCCTCACCTGAGGGGATAATGCCGTTCGGAGGCCTCACCTGAGGGAAGGGTGCCGTTCGGAGGCCTCACCTGAGGGGATAGTGCCGTCCGCCTGGATACCGTGCTCAAGACAGTACAGCTCCCAGCAGGCGTTGCCCATCTGGACGCCGGCCTGGCCCACATGAATGGAGATGCACTCGCGCTGAAACATAGCAAAACAATATGGTACATTTATAAGCGGCTGTCTTCATGTTGTATTATTTTTTTAGGTAAATTTACTTCGTGTTCATTGCTGATTGTTTACCGAATTTGTTCACTTGAAAATTGTGGCGACCAAGTATTAGGCTTGAAAACGAGGAGAAACTATGCAATGCAATCGGTGATTTTACGCGATAATTAGTATCTAAAATAAGAATGCGACCTTTTCGTCTAGGAAAATAATTATGTACATATTATCATGACTTCCGAATACAAAAAACTTCCGGCATCAGAGTCATTCGTCCACAGATACTGTAACAAATATAATATGTCCAACAACTTAGCAATCAATCTTTATAACTGACATTTAGTATAGGCAGGCATTATATTCGCGTGCGCTACTCTCGCATTTAACCGACTCTCCACTCGTTAAACAAATATATCCGGGTTTAGCCGAGTCTCATTGAGCCTGACCTATGGTTTAACAGCCGTGCCGATCGGGGTCAATTTCTGGGCGTGGGAAGCCTGAGCGCACAATGGCTGGTTCATTTGCATGTGTGAGGTCACGGCAGTCACGTGCAGGAGCGGAGCGCTCGGTACGACGCAGGCATCGGAGGGCCGGTGGGCTGGCTGGTGGTACTCCGCGCTCGAACAGGGTGCAGCGTGCTCCCAAATAGGGTGCAGCATGCTCCCAAATAGGGTGCTGCGTGCTCTGGCCTCTGATTTCGGCTACAGTGGTAATTTTGTAGAGATACTTTGGAAAACACAGTCATCACGCTTCATCGATATAACCACCGACACCAATTCAATTTACCACTTATACTGTGGTTTAGTGTTGCTTTTCTTCCAATACAAAAACGGTTCAAGTTTTGAATGCTTCTTTCAGAGCGAGAAACGTATCGCCGATCGATCAGTGATATAAGTTTTCTCTTGACCTGTCTATGTGGGACATTCTCCTCGATTTGGTACAACAACTGTTTATAAAAAAAATGGACTATCGGCATCAGCGAATGTATGGGTATATGATAAACAAACATTTTCATCCGGGGGAATAAGTCGGCCACAGACGAGGCACACATATATGATATATGATCATAATGATACTCGAAACTGAAGGACGCAGGGATCTAGAGAAAATCTGCCCAATATTGCACTGAAGAAATGCACGATAAATCGACGCATGGTTCGACCTCCTTCTCAACAAGTACGTAAATCAAGGTATGTGGCCGTTTAAGTACCTAAAATATCACTTTTAATCATGACTATTCTGAAAGAGCACATCAACAAATCACTAATGTCTGCCATTCCACGTACCATGTTGTCGGCTGTTGAGAGCCGAGTCGACCACTGTCAGAACAGAATTCACTCTGCAGAGAGGGAGCGACGCTTTCCGTGCTACGAGGAAGCGTCGGGGAGAGGCAGTGCCGCCGCCGCCGCCGCTGCTGCCGCCGCCGCCGCCCGGCCCGGCCCGGCCCGGCCCGGCCGCCCGCGGCACAGAGGCGGTCCCAGGTGATGTGACGCGGGGGCAGAGCCACGGCGCGCGCACCTGTTCACGAGGCAGCAGATGGCGGGAATTTTAGAGCTCCTGGGGTGTGCCCATGCTCTTGGCTCATGTCCGGAGACATAGATACACAATGCTACAGATTTTGGTAAGAAACGCGACACAAAAATATCAATAAAATATATAATACAATATAAATAAAATATCCAAAATATCACTCCTGGGCCCCTGGCTCAATAAATAAGAATCATTTTCTCTTCACACTTAGTTACATCATTCATTCTTTAACCCCACAAAATAAAATGTCCATACGAGCAAGTACCTACCAATGATGCGAGCCAGCTCGAAATCACACAGATCCTCGGCGTGTATGCTTTTGACATATGCTGAATGCTGATTGGCGTGGATAGAGCATTTCTCTGACAGTACATCGTCCATGCAGCCTGCTAAATTAAAAAAAAAACTTTTGACACGCTCTTGACGAGTGAATTTCACTGCGTTCTTTTGCTGTTCAGTTTAGTCACTGCATGCACTGGTGGCTCTGGCCTCTGCAGTATGTGGCTGAGTTAGATCGGGTGACACCTGATCACATTCCGATTGGCCCGTGATCCGTTTGACATATTGATGACACAGTACAAGCACTGGTGGATCCAGATTCCAGAGCGACCAAAACTCAAAAGTTGGCATGGGATGGGGGTCAAGTCAAAAGTTTAACACCAAATTGTACACAAAATTGTGGATGTCGCTTGTTTGCGAGTTCCAAACTGATTTTAAACCAACATTTATTAGCAAAATACTTATGTTTTCGTTTTTAAATCAGGAAATGTGTTAGATAATTTTCGAATGATTTAAGTCGTATGGTGGCATGGTCCGATACCCTCCCCCCCGCACACTTATAAAGTTATATGTGTCTCTTAATGCAAGCAGGTACGGTCGTCAAGTGTCACAACTTCCTCAAGACTGAGCCATTTTAGCTGTTTCCAAAATTATGTGACATGACCACAGCCCCGAATAAACCAGTGCCGATTTTAAACGAATCGAATTTGACGGCCTCTTCCAAACGCCAACGCCGAGTGGCCGTGGTCGTCCCCACGCCTAGCTAAACAATACATGATGATCGATCTGATATATCATGGGTGACATCATGCTGATGACGTGATGTGATGACGTGAGTGCTGTCATCTGGCAGTGGTTGGGATGACGTCACGGCGTACAGGTGGCATCAGTGACGTCACCTGCTGTGTAGTCCGGTATAGCCGCGCGCGATCTGCAGATGCTGCACCTCTCGTTCTGAAGTGGGCCACGGTCGGCCGGGGCGCTGGTGGCGACATACACTGCGATGCGGTGACGGCGGAACGCACATGACCGTGTTATCCACGCCAGGGATCCACACGGGCCCTGCAGGAACCGGTGGGACTGCTCAGTGCACAGGTCGCTAGACACGGGCCCTGCAGGAACCGGTGGAACTGCGCAGTGCACAGGTCGCTAGACACGGGCCCTGCAGGAACCGGTGGGACTGCTCAGTGCACAGGTCGCTAGACACGGGCCCTGCAGGAACCGGTGGAACTGCGCAGTGCACAGGTCGCTAGACACGGGCCCTGCAGGAACCGGTGGGACTGCTCAGTGCACAGGTCGCTAGACACGGGCCCTGCAGGAACCGGTGGGACTGCGCAGTGCACAGGTCGCTAGACACGGGCCCTGCAGGAACCGGTGGGACTGCGCAGTGCACAGGTCGCTAGACACGGGCCCTGCAGGAACCGGTGGGACTGCGCAGTGCACAGGTCGCTAGACACGGGCCCTGCAGGAACCGGTGGGACTGCTCAGTGCACAGGTCGCTAGACACGGGCCCTGCAGGAACCGGTGGGACTGCGCAGTGCACAGGTCGCTAGACACGGGCCCTGCAGGAACCGGTGGGACTGCGCAGTGCACAGGTCGCTAGACACGGGCCCTGCAGGAACCGGTGGGACTGCTCAGTGCACAGGTCGCTAGACACGGGCCCTGCAGGAACCGGTGGGACTGCGCAGTGCACAGGTCGCTAGACACGGGCCCTGCAGGAACCGGTGGGACTGCGCAGTGCACAGGTCGCTAGACACGGGCCCTGCAGGAACCGGTGGGACTGCGCAGTGCACAGGTCGCTAGACACGGGCCCTGCAGGAACCGGTGGGACTGCTCAGTGCACAGGTCGCTAGACACGGGCCCTGCAGGAACCGGTGGGACTGCGCAGTGCACAGGTCGCTAGACACGGGCCCTGCAGGAACCGGTGGGACTGCGCAGTGCACAGGTCGCTAGACACGGGCCCTGCAGGAACCGGTGGGACTGCGCAGTGCACAGGTCGCTAGACACGGGCCCTGCAGGAACCGGTGGAACTGCTCAGTGCACAGGTCGCTAGACACGGGCCCTGCAGGAACCGGTGGGACTGCGCAGTGCACAGGTCGCTAGACACGGGCCCTGCAGGAACCGGTGGGACTGCGCAGTGCACAGGTCGCTAGGAGGGTGGTATGGACATTTTTCTGGCAAGTTACGTTTGGAAAATCCTCGCGGCGAATTTTACGTACTGTTTCAACGGAATGAAGCCGAATTGAGTTAGGTCTATCAGTAAATTGTATGTGCCTGCTACACCTTTTCAAACGTGTTAATGAATTGGATTAAATACAGAAAGCTGAGCCAGACTTGTAACCGACCCAGAGTTGAGTCATGAATCGACTCATGAGTCGGACATTTTTGGATGAGTCATGAGTCGAGTCGATTCATATAAACAAACAGCATTTGAGTCAAGACTCAAGAGTCGAGTCGATTCAATTTTTTTTAAAAAAAACAGTACGAGTCAAGAGTCGAGTCGATTCAATTAGGTTGAAACAGCTCTTGAGTCAAGATTCGAGTCAGTTCTTTGGCTGTTGAGTCAGACTTCAGTCGACTCAAACAAATTTGAGGTTTATATTATATAAAATGCGACTCTGCTGACGACCCCCCCCCCCGTCAACATAATTTGACTTGTGATGCTGAGTCAAATTGAGTCGACTCAAAATTATTTTTGAGTCGAGTCGATTCATTTTTTTAAACAGCACTTGAGTCAAGAGTCGAGTCAGTTCTTCGGCTGTTGCGTCGTACTTGGAAAAAACTTTAAAAAAACTTGAGTCGACTCAAACAAATTTGAGTCGTTACAAGTGTGAGCTGAACTTGTGTTTTTCCACATGAGTCCACAATTGGACCATTCTGTTATGGTCCACTGAAGAGTCGCGCAAATTTGCGGCCAATGCGCGTCATAAATAAGAGGCAAGATACACGAGGTGTAAAAATAAGAAACAAACTGATACACGTCCACACAAGTTCAGACAGCATAAATGTGTATTTATTGTCCCACTAAATATGTTAAGCAAAATTACGGAACTGAAGCGGCTCTCTACTCACGATACCACTCAGCTACCCAGGTTGCTTTGCACTCCTTGCTGCCTTGCCACGTAATATGATCCACAAAATTGGCATACTGCCAAACTGGCACCTCACTCTTCATCAGATCCTGTTCCGTAACAACGTAGGCAGTGCTAATACGCCCCTCCACCCAACAGCTCCGCTCCAGCCCCGCCCCCACAACAGCTACCCTCCAGCCCCGCCCCCACAACAGCTACCCTCCAGCCCCAACAGCTCCACTCCAGCCCCTCCCCACAACAGCTACCCTCCAGCCCCTCCCCCACAACAACTACCCTCCAGCCCCTCCCCCACAACAGCTACCCTCCAGCCCCGCCCCCCACAGCAGCTCCGCTCCAGCCCCGCATCCCCCCAACAGCTCCGCTCCAGCCCCGCCCCCACAACAGCTACCCTCCAGCCCGCCCCACAACAGCTACCCTCCAGCCCCGCCCCCACAACAGCTACCCTCCAGCCCGCCCACAACAGCTCCGCTCCAGCCCCGCCCCCCACAGCAGTTCTGCTCCAGCCCCGCCCCACACCTCGTGCTCTACACCAGTCCGCGTGGCGTGCATTGTAATTCGCATCACATCCCGTCTGACCGGCTCTGTTGTCCCTCCTCCTCCCGTGCAAACTAGTCTGACGCCGGCAGCAAGGTCGACTTTCCCGTTCACCCCTGACGGGCGATCGCCCGTATCGCCTCATCACCGCGTCAGACTCTGAATTGCGGCTTCATTCGGTTTGATCCGACTGACTGGTTGTGTTGTGTCTGGCGGGGTTCTACTGCACCAGAAGAGACTGCCGGAGACAAACGGAGACGCGGCGCGGGCGGCTGTGGTGGTGTGCGCAACAGTGGTCAGAGTGTTACAGTGCCCTGGGTCAGAGGTTATTAGAGCTGTCGGATGTCACGCGGCGGTACAATGGAGGTGAGAGTCGGGTCACTGAGGTCATGCAGTAAACCCCTTGTAGTGGGGCTCTGTGGGGTGGTTCGTCCGAGCACGATGGCAGGACACAGAGGCGATGAGTGGAGGCGTTTGTCATTGCTTCCTAGTGTGAAATTCCTCGTTAGTGTTATTTTGGTCGCTTTACTTTTTCGTTGCAGTTGAGTTGTGATGCAATATACATTGAAACGCAAATGCATCGATGCGCTGATGAATTGATGTTTCGGTGAAAAAAAACACAGTACAAGTAAGGGACTCGTATTGTTCACTTGCAAGACTAACTTCCTGGATGACAACCCTGCACAACAAATATCCTGATAAATCTCTGAAATGCTGATACAATTTCTGAGGGTCACAAAAAAACTGCATCAGAAATAATTGCAGAAAAGTTTTCCCTCTTACTAATATTGGCAGTCTTGTTAGCTGCCATATTGAGAAGCAGCCCTTTTCTGCCGCACGTGAGACATTTCTGTTTATTTAGTAAACAATAAACATTCATTGCAAAACTTTGTATAGGGGAAGATCTCACAAGATTCAAATTAAATATACAAATTATTGTTACATCAGATCACAAGTTTAGGTAAGGGTAATGCAGCTAAACATTCCTTTTCTGCAAACAGCATTGTCTCCAGTGTGGTGTAGGTAGTTAGGCTTTTACCATAAGGTACTTCTAAAAGTTGAGGTAATTGCATTTATATTTTTATTCCTATTTAATCATTGATTTCAAATTCATATTAACATTTTTCTGAGGCCATTTACTATGAACAGCTTTCTTCTACTTTCAACCAACATCCTTTTTCCTGAATGTTATGTTGACTGTTGAGTCTTTACATTGCAAAATAATAATTTGAATGGTAGAAATCATTTTTTTGCTAAGTTTTTAATACAGTAAACCACTGTAAGTTCAAACATGTCATGATACCAGACAGTTCATGGTAATGTTGGCATATTGGAGCTTACAGGTGTATGCATCACAAACACCATGGCATGACTTATTGTTGTGTGTCTGACCCTACAGTAGTTTGCAGTGTCCCTAGCATTGTCATTTTGTGCAGCTGTTATGCTTTTGATTGAAGATGTTATATATTTTGTAGTCATTAGATAATAATCAAACCCCTGCTCATCTAGCCTGTATTGGTTGCACACACCAGTACCACAGGACACTATCAAACATAGGGCAGCATCTAAAAGGCATCTATCACAAAGCATATAAACTCTCATAATTTCTAACATCATCAATATGTGGGCAGCCATGGGTTAAAAACATCATGTTTTCTTACTTCTTGCTTTGTCCAAAGCCAGCCTAGTACTGCTGCTGAGGGGGCTGTGGGAGAGGTTGGTACTGCCGTGCCGGAGGCTGAGGTTGGTTCTGCAGTGCCGGAGGCTGAGGTTGGTACTGCCGAGCCGGAGACTGAGGCTGGTACTGCAGAACTGGAGGCTGAGGTTGGTACTGCCGAGCCAGAGGCTGAGCCTGATACTGCTGCTGAGGGGGCTGTGGGAGAGGCTGGTTCTGCCGAGCCAGAGGCTGAGGTTGGTACTGCCGAGCTGGAGGCTGAGGCTGGTACTGGCGTTGTGGTGGCTGTGGCTGAGGCTGGTTCTGTTGTACTGGGGCCTGTGGCTGAGGCTGGTATTGCTGTTGTGGTGGGTTGTACCCAGGACCAGATGGCTGAAATAAGAACAAACCAAAATGTTGTGACCTGATTATCTGTCAATTCACCTGACCTGACCTGGTAACAGCTTTGGAATTTTTGCAATTTTCTGGACTTTTTTATTTCCAAAAATTTTGCTCTCTTCATTTGTTTGTGAAAATTTGCTCTCTTTTCAGTGTTCACCTGATCTTACTGACATTGTATTTAAAATAAAATTATATATCCTCACAAGGATTTAATATCTCTTATAAATCAGGAATTTTACTTTCCAAGTAAAATAGTTTCTCTCTAAAAAAAATATATTTTCTAACAAGAAATTTGTTCTCTCCACCTATGGATTTTATTCTCCGGGACCAGGTCATGAAACGAAAAATCCAAAACTGCCTGGTAATATTATGACTTTCCCTGTTTAATCTAGGACCTAACGTAGCTGCTATTCTCTCCAGCCCTGCCCTGCCCTAACCTGATTCTCTATTCTCCCCAGCCCTGCCCTCCTCCTTTCTGACCCAGCCTGGCATCCACTGTCATATCCCGACCTGTCCTGTCCCGACCTGTCCTGTCCCGACCTGTCCTGTCCCGACCTGTCCTGCCCCGACCTGTCCTGTCCCGACCTGTCCTGTCCCGACCTGTCCTGTCCCGACCTGTCCTGTCCCGACCTGTCATGTCCCGACCTGTCATGTCCCGACCTGTCATGTCCCGACCTGTCCTGTCCCGACCTGTCATGTCCCGACCTGTCCTGTCCCGACCTGTCCTGTCCCGACCTGTCATGTCCCGACCTGTCATGTCCCGACCTGTCATGTCCCGACCTGTCCTGTCCCGACCTGTCATGTCCCGACCTGTCATGTCCCGACCTGTCCTGTCCTGTCCTGTCCTGTCCTGTCCTGTCCTGTCCTGTCCCGACCTGTCCTGTTCAGACCTGTCCCGACCTGTCCTGACCTCTGAGCCGACCTAACTAGTTAATTGTGAGTTATCTATGACAAATATGGATACAATGAGGTAATTCAATTATATTTGTCCACAAAGCTTTCAGTATCAAGTACCGTGTTCACTGTTGTCGAGTAAGGAATGTTCACTCAACCACAGTGAGCTTTGAGTTTCACTTTGAGCTTCACTCAACCACAGTGAGCTTTGAGTTTCACTTTGAGCTTCACTCAACCACAGTGAGCTTTGAGTTTCACTTTGAGCTTCACTCAAGTCTCAACCACAGTGAACAAGGTACTTGCTACCGAAAGCTTCGTGGACAAATATGATTGAATTACCGTCGTCATTGTATCCTAACTAGTGAACTACCCTGCCCTGCCCCTGACCTGACTTCACCTGATCCAATCTAACTACTGAACCTTGGCCTGGATCCTGCCCCGCCCCGCCTCCTCACCTGGTATGGCTGTGCCTCTCCCTGATACTGCACATCGGCCACGTATCCCTGGTCTGCGGTGACGCTGTAAGTCACCACCATGACCCGGGTGTCTGGCAGCAGCACACGGTAGATGCCCTGCGTAGTATCCCCGTCCCGGGTCTCCTGCTGAGAGTACTGCGTACCTGGGGAGCGGGGGTGAGACGGACGCTGGCGTAATGTGTGGCATACTGGTGTTAGACAATTAGCAATTAGGACAATTAGGACGCTGGCGTAATGTGCCGCATACTGGTGTTAGACAATTCGCGGCAACTGATGGCGGCGACTGCGATCTTTCCGAGCAGACTGGATTGTCACGCATGTGGAGTAAGGAATACTCTCAGCACGCTAAATATTCGTTACAAGCCGCCGACAATCACTGGTGGTCACTGGTGGTCACTAGCGGTCGATATTGCTTGTGAGATTGATCGGCCTTATCCCGCGCCGTGCCGGGGGAGGGGGGGGGGGGGGGCGTTTAGACGTCCCTCTAAGGTTTTTCGAGGATAGCGAAAAAACGGCGGCGCGCAGCGACGCCGTTTTTGGCACAGGTGCTCGAACGGCCATCAATTGCGCACATTATTTACACAAAAAATGATCTAGTCATCTCAGGTCAGGTCAGGTCAGGTCACCAGACCAGGTCACGTGACCCCACCTCCAAAAATGTTTCCGGTCGCACCACAGCCACAGTTTTTGGCCGATCGATTTCGTACTTACAGGATTTCATAAGACCAATAGTACCTACAATACGTTTATCTCGGATTTTTTTTTTTATATCGGTGACCTAAGGGCGGGTCAATTTCGTGACCTCCCCATTATAAGTCAATGGGGAAATAATCAAATGCTTCCTTTTCTGAGGATACGAATTATATCAGGCTTATTCCTTCTGGAACATGTTATCAAAGGCCATTCTTGAAGTTCCAGGTGCAATTTTTGTTCTGTGACCCCTACAGGGTCTGATGAGGTCACCCGAAGTCACCAACACGTTTTTGCCAATAACCCTCGACAAAATCAAGATAGAGAAGTGAAACTGGCACCAATGTGTTTGTCTCGTCGAGGCACGTCTCCCAATGTGCAACATGACCTAATTGGGTCACCACTTGACCTTGACCTGAGGTTTTTGAACGAAAATTGTTTTTGGTTTTTGTCTACGTCTCATAGAAGCCGAGTTAGGGGGGGCGTCGAACCCCCCCCCCCCCCCCCCCGGCACGGCGAAGGTGGTGCCGAGCACCGGGGCATGGCGCGGGTAAGCGTTTAAGACTTGCTGCTGACGCCACCACCACCTATTTTACCTCCACCCTAGCTCTAGCGCCACCTACTGTGGCACCCAGTCACCGCTAGCGCCATCTATTTTACACCCAGCTAAAGCTAGCGCCACTGATTTTGAACCTTTATAACGCCGTCACACGTGCCATCGGGCACTTTATTTTCAGTTTTAATCTACGGCAATTTGGCAAACTTTTCTGCTCTCTGCGTTGTACTTACCGAACTCCGGGTCGTTGACCTCCCACTGGAAGTCGTACTGGGCCGTCCCATTGTCTCCGCCGTCCTGAGCGGGGGAGCCGTACCCGCCCCGGCCAGCGCCGCCAGCGGGGCCACCAAAGCCACCCTGCTGGCCGCCATAACCACCCTGCTGGCGGTTAAAGCCACCCTGCTGGCTGCCAAAACCACCTTGCTGTTCGCCTGAGCCACCCTGTTGGCGGCCAAAACCACCTTGCTGTTCGCCTGAGCCACCCTGTTGGCGGCCAAAACCACCTTGCTGTTCGCTAAAGCCACCTTGTTGGCGACCGAAACCACGTTGCTGGTTACCAAAGCCTTGCTGCTGGCCACCAAAGCCTTGCTGCTGGCCACCAAAGCCTTGCTGCTGGCCACCAAAGCCTTGCTGCTGGCCACCAAAGCCTTGCTGCTGGCCACCAAAGCCTTGCTGCTGGCCGGCTGAGCCGAAGCCCCGCTGCCGCGGCTCCGGTCGCGGCTGGCTATAGGTAGACTGTGGTGACTGTGGCGGCGCTCCTGGCTGGCCGTGCCGCGGCTCCGGTCGCGGCTGTCTATAGGTCGACTGTGGCGGCGCTCCTGGCTGGCCGTGGCGCGGCTCCGGTCGCGGCTGGCTATAGGTCGACTGTGGCGGCTGTGGCGGCGCTCCTGGCTGGCCGTGCCGTGGCTGTGAGGACGGCAGAGGGGCGCTGTAGCCCTGCTGTGGGGGCGGCGGAGGGGCGCTGTAGCCCTGCTGTGGGGGCGGCGGAGGGGCGCTGTAGCCCTGCTGTGGGGGCGGCGGAGGGGCGCTGTAGCCCTGCTGTGGGGGTGGCGGAGGGGCGCTGTAGCCCTGCTGTGGGGCGGTAGACGCTGCCGCCACGCATGTGGCCGCCAGCAGGAGGAACTGTAACGGCACGCAGAGAGATGACGATGGGTCATGGAAAAACAGGCTCAGGCTGTTTCTGAATCTTTTCAGAAAGCTTTAAGAGTTTTTCCTCTGAAGATCTTTGTAATGAGCAATCCTAACACCTAACACAACAAACACAACCAACACAATGCACAAGTGAACGGCATCCTAGCACAATGCACATTGAACAAGTCAAATGTCCGTGTTTCAGTGAAACACATGTTTCACATGTTTCATATCACATGATTATTTATCACATGTTTCATATTAATCACATGTTTCAGTGAATCACAATATCACATACACTGATTGATGCAAAGAAAGCAGACGAGGACGGTTTCGTTGCTACTCGCCTCACCTTCATCATATCTGCCTATGGCTGTCGGTCGCCGCCAGTGCACAACTGCCGCCGATCACCGCGGCCGGCCCCGTTTTATCCAGACATCCTCCTTCTGCCGCCGTGTCTGAAAACATCAATTACAGTCACTGGACCCCGCCCCTGGACGTGTCCCCCCGGTCGTGATGCCTCCTCTATCCTGCCCCCCCCCCCACCAGTAGCAGACTCCTCTCCTGTGACCCGCTGTGGTCTGTTCCGTTCGGCGTTTGCTGGCGTCTGTCGTCAGCTGACTGCTCGTCAGCTGACTGCTCGTCAACTGATTGCTGTTTTCGGCCCGGCGACACCATGTCCGGGGGAATTGACGGCACTGCAGGTCACGTTACGGGAGACTTGCTGGTTTTAATTACCGGTGTAGTTGGCGAGGAATTGGCAGTGTTTTGGTTCGGGTTTCGGCTGACACGCGATGGCAAGGATGTGTCGGAAGATGAGATCATTTCGCCGGATGCGGCGAAGCGTAGGTAATTAAAAGTGCAGTGAATGCGACAAGTGGCAATCCTCCCTGTACTGTGGTTCATATTGAAACTGACACTGAGAATGTCTTGCTTAGAATACGTCAAAGTGAAGTTCTCTCCATCAAATGTAGTGTGGCAGTTAAATGCAACAAGCCGATAGGTACCTGAAAACCGGCCCACAGCAAACCCGTCCTAAATTTGGTCAGTTCCCTCGCAGAAACTCTGAATAACTTTTTTTGCAAGCAGTTCTCATTGTTAACGAAACGCTTCGTTAAAGCAAGCCTTGTCTGCAGGCGGAACTACTGGTTTCAGTCGCCACTGATCTGGTTTCAGTCGCCACTGATCTGGTTTCAGTCGTTGCTGATCATGTTTCAGTCTCCCATGACGGGTCTGCTAGGGGGTGCTGGTTTCAATCTCCCCTGATCAGTGATCATGTTTCAGTCGCCGCTGAAGGGGCTGCTGGGGATGATGGTTTCAATCTCCCCTGATCAGTGATCATGTTTTAGTCGCCGCTGAAGGGGCTGCTGGGGGTGATGGTTTCAATCTCCCCTGATCAGTGATCATGTTTTAGTCGCCGCTGAAGGGGCTGCTGGGGGTGATGGTTTCAATCTCCCCTGATCAGTGATCATGTTTCAGTCGCCGCTGATGGGGCTGCTGGGGGTGATGGTTTCAATCTCCCCTGATCATGTTTCAGTCGCCGCTGAAGGGACTGCTGGGGGTGCTGGTTTCAATCTCCCCTGATCAGTGATCGTGTTTCAGTCGCCGCTGATGGGGCTGCTGGGGATGATGGTTTCAATCTCCCCTGATCATGTTTCAGTCGCCGCTGATGGGGCTGCTGGGGGTGATGGTTTCAATCTCCCCTGATCATGTTTCAGTCGCCGCTGATGGGGCTGCTGGGGGTGCTGGTTTCAATCTCCCCTGATCAGTGATCATGTTTCAGTCGCCGCTGATGGGGCTGCTGGGGGTGCTGATTTCATTCTCCCCTGATCAGTGATCGTGTTTCAGTCGCCGCTGATGGGGCTGCTGGGGGTGCTGGTTTCATTCTCCCCTGATCAGTGATCGTGTTTCAGTCGCCGCTGATGGGGCTGCTGGGGGTGCTGGTTTCCATCTCCCCTGATCATGTTTCAGTCGCCGCTGATCATGTTTCAGTCGCCGCTGATGGGGCTGCTCGGGGTGCTGGTCGCCGGTCTGCTGTACCACACCTGCGTCACGGCCCAGCACGGGGACCAGGCCTGCTATGCTGACGTCACCGAGCCGTACACCCACTTCGCCACCAAGACGCCTTACTCAGTGGTGCTCAATGAGGACGACTCGGAGGTGAAGTTCACAGGTGGGTGCCGGTGATCGGGTTAACCGTGGTGGTGAAGTTCACAGGTGGGTGCCAGGGATCGGGTTAACCGTGGAGGTGAAGTTCACAGGTGGGTGCCAGGGATCGGGCTAACCGTGGAGGTGAAGTTCACAGGTGGGTGCCAGGGATCGGGCTAACCGTGGAGGTGAAGTTCACAGGTGGGTGCCAGGGATCGGGTGAAGTTCACAGGTGGGTGCCGGTGATCGGGTGAAGTTCACAGGTGGGTGCCGGTGGGACGACTCGGTGGTGAAGTTCACAGGTGGGTGCCGGTGATCGGGTGAAGTTCACAGGTGGGTGCCGGTGGGACGACTCGGAGGTGAAGTTCACAGGTGGGTGCCAGGGATCGGGTGAAGTTCACAGGTGGGTGCCGGTGATCGGGTGAAGTTCACAGGTGGGTGCCGGTGGGACGACTCGGAGGTGAAGTTCACAGGTGGGTGCCAGGGATCGGGTGAAGTTCACAGGTGGGTGTCGGTGATCGGGTGAAGTTCACAGGTGGGTGCCGGTGGGACGACTCGGAGGTGAAGTTCACAGGTGGGTGCCGGTGATCGGGTGAAGTTCACAGGTGGGTGCCGGTGGGACGACTCGGAGGTGAAGTTCACAGGTGGGTGCCGGTGATCGGGTGAAGTTCACAGGTGGGTGCCGGTGATCGGGTAACGTTCACAGGTGGGTGCCGGTGGGACGACTCGGTGGTGAAGTTTGCAGGTGGGTGCCGGTGCTCGGGTGAAGTTCACAGGTGGGTGCCGGTGGGACGACTCGGAGGTGAAGTTCACAGGTGGGTGCCTGTGGGACGACTCGGAGGTGAAGTTCACAGGTGGGTGCCGGTGGGACGACTCGGTGGTGAAGTTCACAGGTGGGTGGCGGTGGGACGACTCGGTGGTGAAGTTCACAGATGGGTGCCGGTGATCGGGTGAAGTTCACAGGTGGGTGCCGGTGGGACGACTCGGAGGTGAAGTCCACAGGTGGGTGCCGGTGGGACGACTCGGTGGTGAAGTTCACAGGTGGGTGCCGGTGGGACGACTCGGTGGTGAAGTTCACAGGTGGGTGCCGGTGGGACGACTCGGAGGTGAAGTTCACAGGTGGGTGCCGGTGATCGGGTGAAGTTCACAGGTGGGTGCCGGTGGGACGACTCGGTGGTGAAGTTCACAGGTGGGTGCCGGTGGGACGACTCGGAGGTGAAGTTCACAGGTGGGTGCCGGTGATCGGGTGAAGTTCACAGGTGGGTGCCGGTGGGACGACTCGGAGGTAAAGTTCACATGTGGGTGCCGGTGGGACGACTCGGAGGTGAAGTTCACAGGTGGGTGCCGGTGATCGGGTGAAGTTCACAGGTGGGTGCCGGTGATCGGGTGAAGTTCACAGGTGGGTGCCGGTGGGACGACTCGGAGGTGAAGTTCACAGGTGGGTGCCGATGATCGGGTGAAGTTCACAGGTGGGTGCCGGTGATCGGGTCAGGTTCACAGGTGGGTGCCGGTGGGACGACTCGGTGGTGAAGTTCACAGGTGGGTGCCGGTGATCGGGTGAAGTTCACAGGTGGGTGCCGGTGGGACGACTCGGTGGTGAAGTTCACAGGTGGGTGCCGGTGATCGGGTGAAGTTCACAGGTGGGTGCCGGTGGGACGACTCGGTGGTGAAGTTCACAGGTGGGTGCCGGTGATCGGGTGAAGTTCACAGGTGGGTGCCGGTGGGACGACTCGGAGGTGAAGTTCACAGGTGGGTGCCGGTGGGACGACTCGGTGGTGCAGTTCACAGGTGAGTGCCGGTGATCGGGTGAAGTTCACAGGTGTGTGCCGGTGGGACGACTCGGAGGTGAAGTTCACAGGTGGGTGCCGGTGGGACGACTCGGTGGTGAATTTCACAGGTGGGTGCCGGTGATCGGGTGAAGTTCACAGGTGGGTGCCGGTGGGACGACTCGGAGGTGAAGTTCACAGGTGGGTGCCAGGGATCGGGTTAACCGTGGAGGTGAAGTTCACAGGTGGGTGCCAGGGATCGGGTTAACCGTGGAGGTGAAGTTCACAGGTGGGTGCCGGTGATCGGGTGAAGTTCACAGGTGGGTGCCGGTGGGACGACTCAGAGGTGAAGTTCACAGGTGGGTGCCGGTGATCGGGTTAACCGTGGTGGCGAAGTTCACATGTGGGTGCCGGGGATCGGGTTAACCGTGGAGGTGAAGTTCACAGGTGGGTGCCAGGGATCGGGTTAACCGTGGAGGTGAAGTTCACAGGTGGGTGCCAGGGATCGGGTTAACCGTGGAGGTGAAGTTCACAGGTGGGTGCCAGGGATCGGGTTAACCGTGGAGGTGAAGTTCACAGGTGGGTGCCAGGGATCGGGTTAACCGTGGAGGTGAAGTTCACAGGTGGGTGCCAGGGATCGGATTAACCGTGGAGGTGAAGTTCACAGGTGGGTGCCGGGGATCGGGTTAACCGTGGAGGTGAAGTTCACAGGTGGGTGTCAGGGATCGGGTTAACCGTGGAGGTAAAGTTCACAGGTGGGTGCCGGGGATCGGGTTAACCGTGGAGGTGAAGTTCACAGGTGGGTGCCGGGGATCGGGTTAACCATGGAGGTGAAGTTCACAGGTGGGTGCCGGGGATCGGGTTAACCGTGGAGGTGAAGTTCACAGGTGGGTGCCAGGGATCGGGTTAACCGTGGAGGTGAAGTTCACAGGTGGGTGCCGGGGATCGGGTTAACCGTGGAGGTGAAGTTCACAGGTGGGTGCCGGGGATCGGGTTAACCGTGGAGGTGAAGTTCACAGGTGGGTGCCGGGGATCGGGTTAACCGTGGAGGTGAAGTTCACAGGTAGGTGCCGGTGGGACGACTCGGAGGGTGAAGTTCACAGGTGGGTGCCGGTGATCGGGTGAAGTTCACAGGTGGGTGCCGGTGGGACGACTCGGTGGTGAAGTTCACAGGTGGGTGCCGGTGATCGGGTGAAGTTCACAGCTGGGTGCCGGGGATCGGGTGAAGTTCACAGGTGGGTGCCGGTGATCGGGTGAAGTTCACAGGTGGGTGCCGGTGGGACGACTCGGAGGGGAAGTTCACAGGTGGGTGCCGGGGATCGGGTGAAGTTCACAGGTGGGTGCCGGGGATCGGGTGAAGTTCACAGGTGGGTGCCGGTGGGACGACTCGGAGGTGAAGTTCACAGGTGGGTGCCGGTGGGACGACTCGGTGGTGAAGTTCACAGGTGGGTGCCAGGGATCGGGTTAACCGTGGAGGTGAAGTTCACAGGTGGGTGCCAGGGATCGGGTTAACCGTGGAGGTGAAGTTCGCAGGTGGGTGCCAGGGATCGGGTTAACCGTGGAGGTGAAGTTCACAGGTGGGTGCCGGGGATCGAGTTAACCGTGGAGGTGAAGTTCACAGGTGGGTGCCGGGGATCGGGTTAACCGTGGAGGTGAAGTTCACAGGTGGGTGCCGGGGATCGGGTTAACCGTGGAGGTGAAGTTCACAGGTGGGTGCCAGGGATCGGGTTAACCGTGGAGGTGAAGTTCACAGGTGGGTGCCGGGGATCGGGTTAACCGTGGAGGTGAAGTTCACAGGTGGGTGCCAGGGATCGGGTTAACCGTGGAGGTGAAGTTCACAGGTGGGTGCCGGGGATCGGGTTAACCGTGGAGGTGAAGTTCGCAGGTGGGTGCCAGGGATCGGGTTAACCGTGGAGGTGAAGTTCACAGGTGGGTGCCGGGGATCGGGTTAACCGTGGAGGTGAAGTTCACAGGTGGGTGCCGGGGATCGGGTTAACCGTGGAGGTGAAGTTCACAGGTGGGTGCCGGGGATCGGGTTAACCGTGGAGGTGAAGTTCACAGGTGGGTGCCAGGGATCGGGTTAACCGTGGAGGTGAAGTTCACAGGTGGGTGCCGGGGATCGGGTTAACCGTGGAGGTGAAGTTCACAGGTGGGTGCCGGGGATCGGGTTAACCGTGGAGGTGAAGTTCACAGGTGGGTGCCGGGGATCGGGTTAACCGTGGAGGTGAAGTTCACAGGTGGGTGCCGGGGATCGGGTTAACCGTGGAGGTGAAGTTCACAGGTGGGTGCCAGGGATCGGGTTAACCGTGGAGGTGAAGTTCACAGGTGGGTGCCGGGGATCGGGTTAACCGTGGAGGTGAAGTTCACAGGTGGGTGCCGGGGATCGGTTTAACCGTGGTGGTGAAGTTCACAGGTGGGTGCCGGGGATCGGGTTAACCGTGGTGGTGAAGTTCACAGGTGGGTGCCAGGGATCGGGTTAACCGTGGAGGTGAAGTTCACAGGTGGGTGCCGGGGATCGGGTTAACCGTGGTGGTGAAGTTCACAGGTGGGTGCCAGGGATCGGGTTAACCGTGGAGGTGAAGTTCACAGGTGGGTGCCGGTGATCGGGTTAACCGTGGAGGTGAAGTTCACAGGCGGGTGCCAGGGATCGGGTTAACCGTGGAGGTGAAGTTCACAGGTGGGTGCCAGGGATCGGGTTAATCGTGGAGGTGAAGTTCACAGGTGGGTGCCAGGGATCGGGTTAACCGTGGAGGTGAAGTTCACAGGTGGGTGCCAGGGATCGGGTTAACCGTGGAGGTGAAGTTCACAGGTGGGTGCCGGGAATCGGGTTAACCGTGGAGGTGAAGTTCACAGGTGGGTGCCAGGGATCGGGTTAACCGTGGAGGTGAAGTTCACAGGTGGGTGCCGGGGATCGGGTTAACCGTGGAGGTGAAGTTCACAGGTGGGTGCCGGGGATCGGGTTAACCGTGGAGGTGAAGTTCACAGGTGGGTGCCAGGGATCGGATTAACCGTGGAGGTGAAGTTCACAGGTGGGTGCCGGGGATCGGGTTAACCGTGGAGGTGAAGTTCACAGGTGGGTGTCAGGGATCGGGTTAACCGTGGAGGTGAAGTTCACAGGTGGGTGCCGGGGATCGGGTTAACCGTGGAGGTGAAGTTCACAGGTGGGTGCCGGGGATCGGGTTAACCATGGAGGTGAAGTTCACAGGTGGGTGCCGGGATCGGGCTAACCGTGGAGGTGAAGTTCACAGGTGGGTGCCAGGGATCGGGTTAACCGTGGAGGTGAAGTTCACAGGTGGGTGCCGGGGATCGGGTTAACCGTGGAGGTGAAGTTCACAGGTGGGTGCCGGGGATCGGGTTAACCGTGGAGGTGAAGTTCACAGGTGGGTGCCGGGATCGGGTTAACCGTGGAGGTGAAGTTCACAGGTGGGTGCCGGGGATCGGGTTAACCGTGGAGGTGAAGTTCACAGGTAGGTGCCGGTGGGACGACTCGGAGGTGAAGTTCACAGGTGGGTGCCGGTGATCGGGTGAAGTTCACAGGTGGGTGCCGGTGGGACGACTCGGTGGTGAAGTTCACAGGTGGGTGCCGGTGATCGGGTGAAGTTCACAGGTGGGTGCCGGGGATCGGGTGAAGTTCACAGGTGGGTGCCGGTGATCGGGTGAAGTTCACAGGTGGGTGCCGGTGGGACGACTCGGAGGTGAAGTTCACAGGTGGGTGCCGGGGATCGGGTGAAGTTCACAGGTGAGTGCCGGGGATCGGGTGAAGTTCACAGGTGGGTGCCGGTGGGACGACTCGGTGGTGAAGTTCACAGGTGGGTGCCGGTGGAACGACTCGGAGGTGAAGTTTACAGGTGGGTGCCGGTGGGACGACTCGGTGGTGAAGTTCACAGGTGGGTGCCGGTGGGACGACTCGGAGGTTAAGTTCACAGGTGGGTGCCGGGGATCGGGTTAACCGTGGAGGTGAAGTTCACAGGTGGGTGCCGGGGATCGGGTTAACCGTGGAGGTGAAGTTCACAGGTGGGTGTCAGGGATCGGGTTAACCGTGGAGGTAAAGTTCACAGGTGGGTGCCGGGGATCGGGTTAACCGTGGAGGTGAAGTTCACAGGTGGGTGCCGGGGATCGGGTTAACCATGGAGGTGAAGTTCACAGGTGGGTGCCGGTGATCGGGTTAACCGTGGAGGTGAAGTTCACAGGTGGGTGCCAGGGATCGGGTTAACCGTGGAGGTGAAGTTCACAGGTGGGTGCCGGGGATCGGGTTAACCGTGGAGGTGAAGTTCACAGGTGGGTGCCGGGGATCGGGTTAACCGTGGAGGTGAAGTTCGCAGGTGGGTGCCGGGGATCGGGTTAACCGTGGAGGTGAAGTTCACAGGTGGGTGCCGGGGATCGGGTTAACCGTGGAGGTGAAGTTCACAGGTAGGTGCCGGTGGGACGACTCGGAGGTGAAGTTCACAGGTGGGTGCCGGTGATCGGGTGAAGTTCACAGGTGGGTGCCGGTGGGACGACTCGGTGGTGAAGTTCACAGGTGGGTGCCGGTGATCGGGTGATGTTCACAGGTGGGTGCCGGGATCGGGTGAAGTTCACAGGTGGGTGCCGGTGATCGGGTGAAGTTCACAGGTGGGTGCCGGTGGGACGACTCGGAGGGGAAGTTCACAGGTGGGTGCCGGGGATCGGGTGAAGTTCACAGGTGGGTGCCGGGGATCGGGTGAAGTTCACAGGTGGGTGCCGGTGGGACGACTCGGAGGTGAAGTTCACAGGTGGGTGCCGGTGGGACGACTCGGTGGTGAAGTTCACAGGTGGGTGCCAGGGATCGGGTTAACCGTGGAGGTGAAGTTCACAGGTGGGTGCCAGGGATCGGGTTAACCGTGGAGGTGAAGTTTGCAGGTGGGTGCCAGGGATCGGGTTAACCGTGGAGGTGAAGTTCACAGGTGGGTGCCGGGGATCGAGTTAACCGTGGAGGTGAAGTTCACAGGTGGGTGCCGGGGATCGGGTTAACCGTGGAGGTGAAGTTCACAGGTGGGTGCCGGGGATCGGGTTAACCGTGGAGGTGAAGTTCACAGGTGGGTGCCAGGGATCGGGTTAACCGTGGAGGTGAAGTTCACAGGTGGGTGCCGGGATCGGGTTAACCGTGGAGGTGAAGTTCACAGGTGGGTGCCAGGGATCGGGTTAACCGTGGAGGTGAAGTTCACAGGTGGGTGCCGGGATCGGGTTAACCGTGGAGGTGAAGTTCACAGGTAGGTGCCGGTGGGACGACTCAGAGGTGAAGTTCACAGGTGGGTGCCAGTGATCGGGTGAAGTTCACAGGTGGGTGCCGGTGGGACGACTCGGTGGTGAAGTTCACAGGTGGGTGCCGGTGATCGGGTGAAGTTCACAGGTGGGTGCCGGTGATCGGGTGAAGTTCACAGGTGGGTGCCGGTGGGACGACTCGGAGGGGAAGTTCACAGGTGGGTGCCGGGGATCGGGTGAAGTTCACAGGTGGGTGCCGGTGATCGGGTGAAGTTCACAGGTGGGTGCCGGTGGGACGACTCGGTGGTGAAGTTCACAGGTGGGTGCCGGTGATCGGGTGAAGTTCACAGGTGGGTGCCGGTGGGACGACTCGGAGGTGAAGTTCACAGGTGGGTGCCGGGGATCGGGTGAAGTTCACAGGTGGGTGCCGGGGATCGGGTGAAGTTCACAGGTGGGTGCCGGTGGGGCGACTCGGAGGTGAAGTTCACAGGTGGGTGCCGGTGGGACGACTCGGTGGTGAAGTTCACAGGTGGGTGCCGGTGGGACGACTCGGAGGTGAAGTTCACAGGTGGGTGCCGGTGGGACGACTCGGTGGTGAAGTTCACAGGTGGGTGCCGGTGGGACGACTCGGAGGTGAAGTTCACAGGTGGGTGCCGGGATCGGGTTAACCGTGGAGGTGAAGTTCACAGGTGGGTGCCAGGGATCGGGTTAACCGTGGAGGTGAAGTTCACAGGTGGGTGCCGGGGATCGGGTTAACCGTGGAGGTGAAGTTCACAGGTGGGTGCCAGGGATCGGGTTAACCGTGGAGGTGAAGTTCACAGGTGGGTGCCGGGGATCGGGTTAACCGTGGAGGTGAAGTTCACAGGTGGGTGCCAGGGATCGGGTTAACCGTGGAGGTGAAGTTCACAGGTGGGTGCCGGGGAACGGGTTAACCGTGGAGGTGAAGTTCACAGGTGGGTGCCGGGGATCGGGTTAACCGTGGAGGTGAAGTTCACAGGTGGGTGCCGGGGATCGGGTTAACCGTGGAGGTGAAGTTCACAGGTGGGTGCCGGGGATCGGGTTAACCGTGGAGGTGAAGTTCGCAGGTGGGTGCCGGGGATCGGGTTAACCGTGGAGGTGAAGTTCACAGGTGGGTGCTGGGGATCGGGTTAACCGTGGAGGTGAAGTTCACAGGTAGGTGCCGGTGGGACGACTCGGAGGTGAAGTTCACAGGTGGGTGCCGGTGATCGGGTGAAGTTCACAGGTGGGTGCCGGTGGGACGACTCGGTGGTGAAGTTCACAGGTGGGTGCCGGTGATCGGGTGAAGTTCACAGGTGGGTGCCGGGGATCGGGTGAAGTTCACAGGTGGGTGCCGGTGATCGGGTGAAGTTCACAGGTGGGTGCCGGTGGGACGACTCGGAGGGGAAGTTCACAGGTGGGTGCCGGGGATCGGGTGAAGTTCACAGGTGGGTGCCGGGGATCGGGTGAAGTTCACAGGTGGGTGCCGGTGGGACGACTCGGAGGTGAAGTTCACAGGTGGGTGCCGGTGGGACGACTCGGTGGTGAAGTTCACAGGTGGGTGCCAGGGATCGGGTTAACCGTGGAGGTGAAGTTCACAGGTGGGTGCCGGGGATCGGGTTAACCGTGGAGGTGAAGTTCACAGGTGGGTGCCGGGGATCGGGTTAACCGTGGAGGTGAAGTTCACAGGTGGGTGCCAGGGATCGGGTTAACCGTGGAGGTGAAGTTCACAGGTGGGTGCCGGGGATCGGGTTAACCGTGGAGGTGAAGTTCACAGGTGGGTGCCGGGGATCGGGTTAACCGTGGAGGTGAAGTTCACAGGTGGGTGCCGGGGATCGGGTTAACCGTGGAGGTGAAGTTCACAGGTGGGTGCCGGGGATCGGGTTAACCGTGGAGGTGAAGTTCACAGGTGGGTGCCAGGGATCGGGTTAACCGTGGAGGTGAAGTTCACAGGTGGGTGCCGGGGATCGGGTTAACCGTGGAGGTGAAGTTCACAGGTGGGTGCCGGGGATCGGTTTAACCGTGGTGGTGAAGTTCACAGGTGGGTGCCGGGGATCGGGTTAACCGTGGTGGTGAAGTTCACAGGTGGGTGCCAGGGATCGGGTTAACCGTGGAGGTGAAGTTCACAGGTGGGTGCCGGGGATCGGGTTAACCGTGGTGGTGAAGTTCACAGGTGGGTGCCAGGGATCGGGTTAACCGTGGAGGTGAAGTTCACAGGTGGGTGCCGGTGATCGGGTTAACCGTGGAGGTGAAGTTCACAGGCGGGTGCCAGGGATCGGGTTAACCGTGGAGGTGAAGTTCACAGGTGGGTGCCAGGGATCGGGTTAATCGTGGAGGTGAAGTTCACAGGTGGGTGCCAGGGATCGGGTTAACCGTGGAGGTGAAGTTCACAGGTGGGTGCCAGGGATCGGGTTAACCGTGGAGGTGAAGTTCACAGGTGGGTGCCGGGAATCGGGTTAACCGTGGAGGTGAAGTTCACAGGTGGGTGCCAGGGATCGGGTTAACCGTGGAGGTGAAGTTCACAGGTGGGTGCCGGGGATCGGGTTAACCGTGGAGGTGAAGTTCACAGGTGGGTGCCGGGGATCGGGTTAACCGTGGAGGTGAAGTTCACAGGTGGGTGCCAGGGATCGGATTAACCGTGGAGGTGAAGTTCACAGGTGGGTGCCGGGGATCGGGTTAACCGTGGAGGTGAAGTTCACAGGTGGGTGTCAGGGATCGGGTTAACCGTGGAGGTGAAGTTCACAGGTGGGTGCCGGGGATCGGGTTAACCGTGGAGGTGAAGTTCACAGGTGGGTGCCGGGGATCGGGTTAACCATGGAGGTGAAGTTCACAGGTGGGTGCCGGGATCGGGCTAACCGTGGAGGTGAAGTTCACAGGTGGGTGCCAGGGATCGGGTTAACCGTGGAGGTGAAGTTCACAGGTGGGTGCCGGGGATCGGGTTAACCGTGGAGGTGAAGTTCACAGGTGGGTGCCGGGGATCGGGTTAACCGTGGAGGTGAAGTTCACAGGTGGGTGCCGGGATCGGGTTAACCGTGGAGGTGAAGTTCACAGGTGGGTGCCGGGGATCGGGTTAACCGTGGAGGTGAAGTTCACAGGTAGGTGCCGGTGGGACGACTCGGAGGTGAAGTTCACAGGTGGGTGCCGGTGATCGGGTGAAGTTCACAGGTGGGTGCCGGTGGGACGACTCGGTGGTGAAGTTCACAGGTGGGTGCCGGTGATCGGGTGAAGTTCACAGGTGGGTGCCGGGGATCGGGTGAAGTTCACAGGTGGGTGCCGGTGATCGGGTGAAGTTCACAGGTGGGTGCCGGTGGGACGACTCGGAGGTGAAGTTCACAGGTGGGTGCCGGGGATCGGGTGAAGTTCACAGGTGGGTGCCAGGGATCGGGTTAACCGTGGAGGTGAAGTTCGCAGGTGGGTGCCAGGGATCGGGTTAACCGTGGAGGTGAAGTTTGCAGGTGGGTGCCAGGGATCGGGTTAACCGTGGAGGTGAAGTTCACAGGTGGGTGCCGGGGATCGAGTTAACCGTGGAGGTGAAGTTCACAGGTGGGTGCCGGGGATCGGGTTAACCGTGGAGGTGAAGTTCACAGGTGGGTGCCGGGGATCGGGTTAACCGTGGAGGTGAAGTTCACAGGTGGGTGCCAGGGATCGGGTTAACCGTGAAGGTGAAGTTCACAGGTGGGTGCCGGGATCGGGTTAACCGTGGAGGTGAAGTTCACAGGTGGGTGCCAGGGATCGGGTTAATCGTGGAGGTGAAGTTCACAGGTGGGTGCCGGGGATCGGGTTAACCGTGGAGGTGAAGTTCGCAGGTGGGTGCCAGGGATCGGGTTAACCGTGGAGGTGAAGTTCACAGGTGGGTGCCGGGGATCGGGTTAACCGTGGAGGTGAAGTTCACAGGTGGGTGCCGGGGATCGGGTTAACCGTGGAGGTGAAGTTCACAGGTGGGTGCCGGGGATCGGGTTAACCGTGGAGGTGAAGTTCACAGGTGGGTGCCAGGGATCGGGTTAACCGTGGAGGTGAAGTTCACAGGTGGGTGCCGGGGATCGGGTTAACCGTGGAGGTGAAGTTCACAGGTGGGTGCCGGGGATCGGGTTAACCGTGGAGGTGAAGTTCACAGGTGGGTGCCGGGGATCGGGTTAACCGTGGAGGTGAAGTTCACAGGTGGGTGCCGGGGATCGGGTTAACCGTGGAGGTGAAGTTCACAGGTGGGTGCCGGGGATCGGGTTAACCGTGGAGGTGAAGTTCACAGGTGGGTGCCGGGGATCGGGTTAACCGTGGAGGTGAAGTTCACAGGTGGGTGCCAGGGATCGGATTATCCGTGGAGGTGAAGTTCACAGGTGGGTGCCGGGGATCGGGTTAACCGTGGAGGTGAAGTTCACAGGTGGGTGTCAGGGATCGGGTTAACCGTGGAGGTGAAGTTCACAGGTGGGTGCCGGGGATCGGGTTAACCGTGGAGGTGAAGTTCACAGGTGGGTGCCGGGGATCGGGTTAACCATGGAGGTGAAGTTCACAGGTGGGTGCCGGGGATCGGGTTAACCGTGGAGGTGAAGTTCACAGGTGGGTGCCAGGGATCGGGTTAACCGTGGAGGTGAAGTTCACAGGTGGGTGCCGGGGATCGGGTTAACCGTGGAGGTGAAGTTCACAGGTGGGTGCCAGGGATCGGGTTAACCGTGGAGGTGAAGTTCACAGGTGGATGCCGGGGATCGGGTTAACCGTGGAGGTGAAGTTCACAGGTGGGTGCCGGGAATCGGGTTAACCGTGGAGGTGAAGTTCACAGGTGGGTGCCAGGGAGCGGATTAACCGTGGAGGTGAAGTTCACAGGTGGGTGCCGGGGATCGGGTTAACCGTGGAGGTGAAAATCACAGGTGGGTGTCAGGGATCGGGTTAACCGTGGAGGTGAAGTTCACAGGTGGGTGCCGGGGATCGGGTTAACCGTGGAGGTGAAGTTCACAGGTGGGTGCCGGGGATCGGGTTAACCATGGAGGTGAAGTTCACAGGTGGGTGCCGGGGATCGGGTTAACCGTGGAGGTGAAGTTCACAGGTGGGTGCCAGGGATCGGGTTAACCGTGGAGGTGAAGTTCACAGGTGGGTGCCGGGGATCGGGTTAACCGTGGAGGTGAAGTTCACAGGTGGGTGCCGGGGATCGGGTTAACCGTGGAGGTGAAGTTCACAGGTGGGTGCCGGGGATCGGGTTAACCGTGGAGGTGAAGTTCACAGGTGGGTGCCGGGGATCGGGTTAACCGTGGAGGTGAAGTTCACAGGTAGGTGCCGGTGGGACGACTCGGAGGTGAAGTTCACAGGTGGGTGCCAGTGATCGGGTGAAGTTCACAGGTGGGTGCCGGTGGGACGACTCGGTGGTGAAGTTCACAGGTGGGTGCCGGTGATCGGGTGAAGTTCACAGGTGGGTGCCGGGGATCGGGTGAAGTTCACAGGTGGGTGCCGGTGATCGGGTGAAGTTCACAGGTGGGTGCCGGTGGGACGACTCGGTGGTGAAGTTCACAGGTGGGTGCCGGTGATCGGGTGAAGTTCACAGGTGGGTACCGGTGGGACGACTCGGAGGTGAAGTTCACAGGTGGGTGCCGGGGATCGGGTGAAGTTCACAGGTGGGTGCCGGGGATCGGGTGAAGTTCACAGGTGGGTGCCGGTGGGGCGACTCGGAGGTGAAGTTCACAGGTGGGTGCCGGTGGGACGACTCGGTGGTGAAGTTCACAGGTGGGTGCCGGTGGGACGACTCGGAGGTGAAGTTCACAGGTGGGTGCCGGTGGGACGACTCGGTGGTGAAGTTCACAGGTGGGTGCCGGTGGGACGACTCGGAGGTGAAGTTCACAGGTGGGTGTCGGGATCGGGTTAACCGTGGAGGTGAAGTTCACAGGTGGGTGCCAGGGATCGGGTTAACCGTGGAGGTGAAGTTCACAGGTGGGTGCCGGGGATCGGGTTAACCGTGGAGGTGAAGTTCACAGGTGGGTGCCAGGGATCGGGTTAACCGTGGAGGTGAAGTTCACAGGTGGGTGCCGGGGATCGGGTTAACCGTGGAGGTGAAGTTCACAGGTGGGTGCCAGGGATCGGGTTAACCGTGGAGGTGAAGTTCACAGGTGGGTGCCGGGGAACGGGTTAACCGTGGAGGTGAAGTTCACAGGTGGGTGCCGGGGATCGGGTTAACCGTGGAGGTGAAGTTCACAGGTGGGTGCCGGGGATCGGGTTAACCGTGGAGGTGAAGTTCACAGGTGGGTGCCGGGGATCGGGTTAACCGTGGAGGTGAAGTTCGCAGGTGGGTGCCGGGGATCGGGTTAACCGTGGAGGTGAAGTTCACAGGTGGGTGCCGGGGATCGGGTTAACCGTGGAGGTGAAGTTCACAGGTAGGTGCCGGTGGGACGACTCGGAGGTGAAGTTCACAGGTGGGTGCCGGTGATCGGGTGAAGTTCACAGGTGGGTGCCGGTGGGACGACTCGGTGGTGAAGTTCACAGGTGGGTGCCGGTGATCGGGTGAAGTTCACAGGTGGGTGCCGGGGATCGGGTGAAGTTCACAGGTGGGTGCCGGTGATCGGGTGAAGTTCACAGGTGGGTGCCGGTGGGACGACTCGGAGGGGAAGTTCACAGGTGGGTGCCGGGGATCGGGTGAAGTTCACAGGTGGGTGCCGGGGATCGGGTGAAGTTCACAGGTGGGTGCCGGTGGGACGACTCGGAGGTGAAGTTCACAGGTGGGTGCCGGTGGGACGACTCGGTGGTGAAGTTCACAGGTGGGTGCCAGGGATCGGGTTAACCGTGGAGGTGAAGTTCACAGGTGGGTGCCAGGGATCGGGTTAACCGTGGAGGTGAAGTTCGCAGGTGGGTGCCAGGGATCGGGTTAACCGTGGAGGTGAAGTTCACAGGTGGGTGCCGGGGATCGAGTTAACTGTGGAGGTGAAGTTCACAGGTGGGTGCCGGGGATCGGGTTAACCATGGAGGTGAAGTTCACAGGTGGGTGCCGGGGATCGGGTTAACCGTGGAGGTGAAGTTCACAGGTGGGTGCCAGGGATCGGGTTAACCGTGGAGGTGAAGTTCACAGGTGGGTGCCGGGGATCGGGTTAACCGTGGAGGTGAAGTTCACAGGTGGGTGCCAGGGATCGGGTTAACCGTGGAGGTGAAGTTCACAGGTGGGTGCCGGGGATCGGGTTAACCGCGGAGGTGAAGTTCGCAGGTGGGTGCCAGGGATCGGGTTAACCGTGGAGGTGAAGTTCACAGGTGGGTGCCGGGGATCGGGTTAACCGTGGAGGTGAAGTTCACAGGTGGGTGCCGGGGATCGGGTTAACCGTGGAGGTGAAGTTCACAGGTGGGTGCCGGGGATCGGGTTAACCGTGGAGGTGAAGTTCACAGGTGGGTGCCAGGGATCGGGTTAACCGTGGAGGTGAAGTTCACAGGTGGGTGCCGGGGATCGGGTTAACCGTGGAGGTGAAGTTCACAGGTGGATGCCGGGGATCGGGTTAACCGTGGAGGTGAAGTTCACAGGTGGGTGCCGGGGATCGGGTTAACCGTGGAGGTGAAGTTCACAGGTGGGTGCCGGGGATCGGGTTAACCGTGGAGGTGAAGTTCACAGGTGGGTGCCAGGGATCGGGTTAACCGTGGAGGTGAAGTTCACAGGTGGGTGCCGGGGATCGGGTTAACCGTGGAGGTGAAGTTCACAGGTGGGTGCCGGGGATCGGTTTAACCGTGGTGGTGAAGTTCACAGGTGGGTGCCGGGGATCGGGTTAACCGTGGTGGTGAAGTTCACAGGTGGGTGCCAGGGATCGGGTTAACCGTGGAGGTGAAGTTCACAGGTGGGTGCCGGGGATCGGGTTAACCGTGGTGGTGAAGTTCACAGGTGGGTGCCAGGGATCGGGTTAACCGTGGAGGTGAAGTTTACAGGTGTGTGCCGGTGATCGGGTTAACCGTGGAGGTGAAGTTCACAGGTGGGTGCCAGGGATCGGGTTAACCGTGGAGGTGAAGTTCACAGGTGGGTGCCAGGGATCGGGTTAACCGTGGAGGTGAAGTTCACAGGTGGGTGCCAGGGATCGGGTTAACCGTGGAGGTGAAGTTCACAGGTGGGTGCCAGGGATCGGGTTAACCGTGGAGGTGAAGTTCACAGGTGGGTGCCGGGGATCGGGTTAACCGTGGAGGTGAAGTTCACAGGTGGGTGCCAGGGATCGGGTTAACCGTGGAGGTGAAGTTCACAGGTGGGTGCCGGGGATCGGGTTAACCGTAGAGGTGAAGTTCACAGGTGGGTGCCGGGGATCGGGTTAACCGTGGAGGTGAAGTTCACAGGTGGGTGCCAGGGATCGGATTAACCGTGGAGGTGAAGTTCACAGGTGGGTGCCGGGGATCGGGTTAACCGTGGAGGTGAAGTTCACAGGTGGGTGTCAGGGATCGGGTTAACCGTGGAGGTGAAGTTCACAGGCGGGTGCCGGGGATCGGGTTAACCGTGGAGGTGAAGTTCACAGGTGGGTGCCGGGATCGGGTTAACCATGGAGGTGAAGTTCACAGGTGGGTGCCGGGGATCGGGTTAACCGTGGAGGTGAAGTTCACAGGTGGGTGCCAGGGATCGGGTTAACCGTGGAGGTGAAGTTCACAGGTGGGTGCCGGGGATCGGGTTAACCGTGGAGGTGAAGTTCACAGGTGGGTGCCGGGGATCGGGTTAACCGTGGAGGTGAAGTTCACAGGTGGGTGCCGGGGATCGGGTTAACCGTGGAGGTGAAGTTCACAGGTGGGTGCCGGGGATCGGGTTAACCGTGGAGGTGAAGTTCACAGGTAGGTGCCGGTGGGACGACTCGGAGGTGAAGTTCACAGGTGGGTGCCAGTGATCGGGTGAAGTTCACAGGTGGGTGCCGGTGGGACGACTCGGTGGTGAAGTTCACAGGTGGGTGCCGGTGATCGGGTGAAGTTCACAGGTGGGTGCCGGGGATCGGGTGAAGTTCACAGGTGGGTGCCGGTGATCGGGTGAAGTTCCCAGGTGGGTGCCGGTGGGACGACTCGGTGGTGAAGTTCACAGGTGGGTGCCGGTGATCGGGTGAAGTTCACAGGTGGGTGCCGGTGGGACGACTCGGAGGTGAAGTTCACAGGTGGGTGCCGGGGATCGGGTGAAGTTCACAGGTGGGTGCTGGGGATCGGGTGAAGTTCACAGGTGGGTGCCGGTGGGGCGACTCGGAGGTGAAGTTCACAGGTGGGTGCCGGTGGGACGACTCGGTGGTGAAGTTCACAGGTGGGTGCCGGTGGGACGACTCGGAGGTGAAGTTCACAGGTGGGTGCTGGTGGGACGACTCGGTGGTGAAGTTCACAGGTGGGTGCCGGTGGGACGACTCGGAGGTGAAGTTCACAGGTGGGTGCCGGGATCGGGTTAACCGTGGAGGTGAAGTTCACAGGTGGGTGCCAGGGATCGGGTTAACCGTGGAGGTGAAGTTCACAGGTGGGTGCCGGGGATCGGGTTAACCGTGGAGGTGAAGTTCACAGGTGGGTGCCGGGGATCGGGTTAACCGTGGAGGTGAAGTTCACAGGTGGGTGCCGGGGATCGGGTTAACCGTGGAGGTGAAGTTCACAGGTGGGTGCCAGGGATCGGGTTAACCGTGGAGGTGAAGTTCACAGGTGGGTGCCAGGGATCGGGTTAACCGTGGAGGTGAAGTTCACAGGTGGGTGCCGGGGATCGGGTTAACCGTGGTGGTGAAGTTCACAGGTGGGTGCCAGGGATCGGGTTAACCGTGGAGGTGAAGTTCACAGGTGGGTGCCGGTGATCGGGTTAACCGTGGAGGTGAAGTTCACAGGCGGGTGCCAGGGATCGGGTTAACCGTGGAGGTGAAGTTCACAGGTGGGTGCCAGGGATCGGGTTAATCGTGGAGGTGAAGTTCACAGGTGGGTGCCAGGGATCGGGTTAACCGTGGAGGTGAAGTTCACAGGTGGGTGCCAGGGATCGGGTTAACCGTGGAGGTGAAGTTCACAGGTGGGTGCCGGGAATCGGGTTAACCGTGGAGGTGAAGTTCACAGGTGGGTGCCAGGGATCGGGTTAACCGTGGAGGTGAAGTTCACAGGTGGGTGCCGGGGATCGGGTTAACCGTGGAGGTGAAGTTCACAGGTGGGTGCCGGGGATCGGGTTAACCGTGGAGGTGAAGTTCACAGGTGGGTGCCAGGGATCGGATTAACCGTGGAGGTGAAGTTCACAGGTGGGTGCCGGGGATCGGGTTAACCGTGGAGGTGAAGTTCACAGGTGGGTGTCAGGGATCGGGTTAACCGTGGAGGTGAAGTTCACAGGTGGGTGCCGGGGATCGGGTTAACCGTGGAGGTGAAGTTCACAGGTGGGTGCCGGGGATCGGGTTAACCATGGAGGTGAAGTTCACAGGTGGGTGCCGGGATCGGGCTAACCGTGGAGGTGAAGTTCACAGGTGGGTGCCAGGGATCGGGTTAACCGTGGAGGTGAAGTTCACAGGTGGGTGCCGGGGATCGGGTTAACCGTGGAGGTGAAGTTCACAGGTGGGTGCCGGGGATCGGGTTAACCGTGGAGGTGAAGTTCACAGGTGGGTGCCGGGATCGGGTTAACCGTGGAGGTGAAGTTCACAGGTGGGTGCCGGGGATCGGGTTAACCGTGGAGGTGAAGTTCACAGGTAGGTGCCGGTGGGACGACTCGGAGGTGAAGTTCACAGGTGGGTGCCGGTGATCGGGTGAAGTTCACAGGTGGGTGCCGGTGGGACGACTCGGTGGTGAAGTTCACAGGTGGGTGCCGGTGATCGGGTGAAGTTCACAGGTGGGTGCCGGGGATCGGGTGAAGTTCACAGGTGGGTGCTGGTGATCGGGTGAAGTTCACAGGTGGGTGCCGGTGGGACGACTCGGAGGTGAAGTTCACAGGTGGGTGCCGGGGATCGGGTGAAATTCACAGGTGGGTGCCAGGGATCGGGTTAACCGTGGAGGTGAAGTTCACAGGTGGGTGCCAGGGATCGGGTTAACCGTGGAGGTGAAGTTTGCAGGTGGGTGCCAGGGATCGGGTTAACCGTGGAGGTGAAGTTCACAGGTGGGTGCCGGGGATCGAGTTAACCGTGGAGGTGAAGTTCACAGGTGGGTGCCGGGGATCGGGTTAACCGTGGAGGTGAAGTTCACAGGTGGGTGCCGGGGATCGGGTTAACCGTGGAGGTGAAGTTCACAGGTGGGTGCCAGGGATCGGGTTAACCGTGGAGGTGAAGTTCACAGGTGGGTGCCGGGATCGGGTTAACCGTGGAGGTGAAGTTCACAGGTGGGTGCCAGGGATCGGGTTAACCGTGGAGGTGAAGTTCACAGGTGGGTGCCGGGGATCGGGTTAACCGTGGAGGTGAAGTTCGCAGGTGGGTGCCAGGGATCGGGTTAACCGTGGAGGTGAAGTTCACAGGTGGGTGCCGGGGATCGGGTTAACCGTGGAGGTGAAGTTCACAGGTGGGTGCCGGGGATCGGGTTAACCGTGGAGGTGAAGTTCACAGGTGGGTGCCGGGGATCGGGTTAACCGTGGAGGTGAAGTTCACAGGTGGGTGCCAGGGATCGGGTTAACCGTGGAGGTGAAGTTCACAGGTGGGTGCCGGGGATCGGGTTAACCGTGGAGGTGAAGTTCACAGGTGGGTACCGGGGATCGGGTTAACCGTGGAGGTGAAGTTCACAGGTGGGTGCCGGGGATCGGGTTAACCGTGGAGGTGAAGTTCACAGGTGGGTGCCGGGGATCGGGTTAACCGTGGAGGTGAAGTTCACAGGTGGGTGCCGGGGATCGGGTTAACCGTGGAGGTGAAGTTCACAGGTGGGTGCCGGGGATCGGGTTAACCGTGGAGGTGAAGTTCACAGGTAGGTGCCGGTGGGACGACTCGGAGGTGAAGTTCACAGGTGGGTGCCAGTGATCGGGTGAAGTTCACAGGTGGGTGCCGGTGGGACGACTCGGTGGTGAAGTTCACAGGTGGGTGCCGGTGATCGGGTGAAGTTCACAGGTGGGTGCCGGGGATCGGGTGAAGTTCACAGGTGGGTGCCGGTGATCGGGTGAAGTTCACAGGTGGGTGCCGGTGGGACGACTCGGTGGTGAAGTTCACAGGTGGGTGCCGGTGATCGGGTGAAGTTCACAGGTGGGTGCCGGTGGGACGACTCGGAGGTGAAGTTCACAGGTGGGTGCCGGGGATCGGGTGAAGTTCACAGGTGGGTGCCGGGGATCGGGTGAAGTTCACAGGTGGGTGCCGGTGGGGCGACTCGGAGGTGAAGTTCACAGGTGGGTGCCGGTGGGACGACTCGGTGGTGAAGTTCACAGGTGGGTGCCGGTGGGACGACTCGGAGGTGAAGTTCACAGGTGGGTGCCGGTGGGACGACTCGGTGGTGAAGTTCACAGGTGGGTGCCGGTGGGACGACTCGGAGGTGAAGTTCACAGGTGGGTGCCGGGATCGGGTTAACCGTGGAGGTGAAGTTCACAGGTGGGTGCCAGGGATCGGGTTAACCGTGGAGGTGAAGTTCACAGGTGGGTGCCGGGGATCGGGTTAACCGTGGAGGTGAAGTTCACAGGTGGGTGCCAGGGATCGGGTTAACCGTGGAGGTGAAGTTCACAGGTGGGTGCCGGGGATCGGGTTAACCGTGGAGGTGAAGTTCACAGGTGGGTGCCAGGGATCGGGTTAACCGTGGAGGTGAAGTTCACAGGTGGGTGCCGGGGAATGGGTTAACCGTGGAGGTGAAGTTCACAGGTGGGTGCCGGGGATCGGGTTAACCGTGGAGGTGAAGTTCACAGGTGGGTGCCGGGGATCGGGTTAACCGTGGAGGTGAAGTTCACAGGTGGGTGCCGGGGATCGGGTTAACCGTGGAGGTGAAGTTCGCAGGTGGGTGCCGGGGATCGGGTTAACCGTGGAGGTGAAGTTCACAGGTGGGTGCCGGGGATCGAGAAACCGTGGAGGTGAAGTTCACAGGTAGGTGCCGGTGGGACGACTCGGAGGTGAAGTTCACAGGTGGGTGCCGGTGATCGGGAGAAGTTCACAGGTGGGTGCCGGTGGGACGACTCGGTGGTGAAGTTCACAGGTGGGTGCCGGTGATCGGGTGAAGTTCACAGGTGGGTGCCGGGGATCGGGTGAAGTTCACAGGTGGGTGCCGGTGATCGGGTGAAGTTCACAGGTGGGTGCCGGTGGGACGACTCGGAGGGGAAGTTCACAGGTGGGTGCCGGGGATCGGGTGAAGTTCACAGGTGGGTGCCGGGGATCGGGTGAAGTTCACAGGTGGGTGCCGGTGGGACGACTCGGAGGTGAAGTTCACAGGTGGGTGCCGGTGGGACGACTCGGTGGTGAAGTTCACAGGTGGGTGCCAGGGATCGGGTTAACCGTGGAGGTGAAGTTCACAGGTGGGTGCCAGGGATCGGGTTAACCGTGGAGGTGAAGTTCGCAGGTGGGTGCCAGGGATCGGGTTAACCGTGGAGGTGAAGTTCACAGGTGGGTGCCGGGGATTGAGTTAACTGTGGAGGTGAAGTTCACAGGTGGGTGCCGGGGATCGGGTTAACCGTGGAGGTGAAGTTCACAGGTGGGTGCCGGGGATCGGGTTAACCGTGGAGGTGAAGTTCACAGGTGGGTGCCAGGGATCGGGTTAACCGTGGAGGTGAAGTTCACAGGTGGGTGCCGGGGATCGGGTTAACCGTGGAGGTGAAGTTCACAGGTGGGTGCCAGGGATCGGGTTAACCGTGGAGGTGAAGTTCACAGGTGGGTGCCGGGGATCGGGTTAACCGCGGAGGTGAAGTTCGCAGGTGGGTGCCAGGGATCGGGTTAACCGTGGAGGTGAAGTTCACAGGTGGGTGCCGGGGATCGGGTTAACCGTGGAGGTGAAGTTCACAGGTGGGTGCCGGGGATCGGGTTAACCGTGGAGGTGAAGTTCACAGGTGGGTGCCGGGGATCGGGTTAACCGTGGAGGTGAAGTTCACAGGTGGGTGCCAGGGATCGGGTTAACCGTGGAGGTGAAGTTCACAGGTGGGTGCCGGGGATCGGGTTAACCGTGGAGGTGAAGTTCACAGGTGGATGCCGGGGATCGGGTTAACCGTGGAGGTGAAGTTCACAGGTGGGTGCCGGGGATCGGGTTAACCGTGGAGGTGAAGTTCACAGGTGGGTGCCGGGGATCGGGTTAACCGTGGAGGTGAAGTTCACAGGTGGGTGCCAGGGATCGGGTTAACCGTGGAGGTGAAGTTCACAGGTGGGTGCCGGGGATCGGGTTAACCGTGGAGGTGAAGTTCACAGGTGGGTGCCGGGGATCGGTTTAACCGTGGTGGTGAAGTTCACAGGTGGGTGCCGGGGATCGGGTTAACCGTGGTGGTGAAGTTCACAGGTGGGTGCCAGGGATCGGGTTAACCGTGGAGGTGAAGTTCACAGGTGGGTGCCGGGGATCGGGTTAACCGTGGTGGTGAAGTTCACAGGTGGGTGCCAGGGATCGGGTTAACCGTGGAGGTGAAGTTTACAGGTGGGTGCCGGTGATCGGGTTAACCGTGGAGGTGAAGTTCACAGGTGGGTGCCAGGGATCGGGTTAACCGTGGAGGTGAAGTTCACAGGTGGGTGCCAGGGATCGGGTTAACCGTGGAGGTGAAGTTCACAGGTGGGTGCCAGGGATCGGGTTAACCGTGGAGGTGAAGTTCACAGGTGGGTGCCAGGGATCGGGTTAACCGTGGAGGTGAAGTTCACAGGTGGGTGCCGGGGATCGGGTTAACCGTGGAGGTGAAGTTCACAGGTGGGTGCCAGGGATCGGGTTAACCGTGGAGGTGAAGTTCACAGGTGGGTGCCGGGGATCGGGTTAACCGTAGAGGTGAAGTTCACAGGTGGGTGCCGGGGATCGGGTTAACCGTGGAGGTGAAGTTCACAGGTGGGTGCCAGGGATCGGATTAACCGTGGAGGTGAAGTTCACAGGTGGGTGCCAGGGATCGGGTTAACCGTGGAGGTGAAGTTCACAGGTGGGTGCCGGGGATCGGGTTAACCGTGGAGGTGAAGTTCGCAGGTGTGTGCCAGGGATCGGGTTAACCGTGGAGGTGAAGTTCACAAGTGGGTGCCGGGGATCGGGTTTACCGTGGAGGTGAAGTTCACAGGTGGGTGCCGGGGATCGGGTTAACCGTGGAGGTGAAGTTCACAGGTGGGTGCCGGGGATCGGGTTAACCGTGGAGGTGAAGTTCACAGGTGGGTGCCAGGGATCGGGTTAACCGGGGAGGTGAAGTTCACAGGTGGGTGCCGGGGATCGGGTTAACCGTGGAGGTGGAGTTCACAGGTGGGTGCCGGGGATCGGGTTAACCGTGGAGGTGAAGTTCACAGGTGGGTGCCGGAGATCGGGTGAAGTTCACAGGTGGGTGCCGGGATCAGGTTAACCGTGGTGTAGAGAATATCGCTGCAGTAGTGATTTGGGCCTTCGTGCGTACCGACGGCGTAGTAATAGGATAGCAATGTGGGAAACATTGTTAAAGCAGAGCATCAGCGCGAGGTGGTAAAGCAGACCGTTTCCAGTTATGCTTGATAAACGCGCTAACACACATGTATCAGTCTGTCACAAGTTAAAAATGCGCCTATTTGTCTAGTTATTTTTTTGTGTTTTGTTATAAAAAAAAAAATATTTGTGTCTTCTGTCTGCTTTTTGACGTTCGATTAAGTCTGAAGGCCATCGAAATAGCGACTCGTGTGAAGATGAGCCAGCAAGACGTTATGCGACGGACAAGTTATAAGAACTTGCCTGACACCGCCCCTTCCTCTCTCTCCTCAGACTGTCAGCTTCGCCCTCCCTCTCCCTCTCCGCCTCCACTCCTCTCCACCCCTGTCTCACTCCCTCTCCACCTCTGACCCTGTGAGACTGGGCCGGCTGGTTTAATGCAGCTGTCTCACCATATCCGCCCCGGTATATCTTCCCAGGCTGTCGGCCGGCCCAGTTCTGGCTGACTTCCTCCGCCCCGGTATATCTTCCCAGGCTGTCGGCCGGCCCAGTTCTGGCTGACTCCCTCCGCCCCGGTATATCTTCCCAGGCTGCCGGCCGGCCCAGTTCTGGCTGACTCCCTTCGCCCCGGTATATCTTCCCAGGCTGTCGGCCGGCCCAGTTCTGGCTGACTTCCTCCGCCCCGGTATATCTTCCCAGGCTGCCGGCCGGCCCAGTTCTGGCTGACTCCCTCCGCCCCGGTATATCTTCCCAGGCTGTCGGCCGGCCCAGTTCTGGCTGACTTCCTCCGCCCCGGTATATCTTCCCAGGCTGTCGGCCGGCCCAGTTCTGGCTGACTCCCTCCGCCCCGGTATATCTTCCCAGGCTGCCGGCCGGCCCAGTTCTGGCTGACTCCCTTCGCCCCGGTATATCTTCCCAGGCTGTCGGCCGGCCCAGTTCTGGCTGACTCCCTCCGCCCCGGTATATCTTCCCAGGCTGCCGGCCGGCCCAGTTCTGGCTGACTCCCTCCGCCCCGGTATATCTTCCCAGGCTGTCGGCCGGCCCAGTTCTGGCTGACTTCCTCCGCCCCGGTATATCTTCCCAGGCTGTCGGCCGGCCCAGTTCTGGCTGACTCCCTCCGCCCCGGTATATCTTCCCAGGCTGCCGGCCGGCCCAGTTCTGGCTGACTCCCTTCGCCCCGGTATATCTTCCCAGGCTGTCGGCCGGCCCAGTTCTGGCTGACTCCCTCCGCCCCGGTATATCTTCCCAGGCTGCCGGCCGGCCCAGTTCTGGCTGACTCCCTCCGCCCCGGTATATCTTCCCAGGCTGTCGGCCGGCCCAGTTCTGGCTGACTCCCTTCGCCCCGGTATATCTTCCCAGGCTGTCGGCCGGCCCAGTTCTGGCTGACTTCCTCCACCCCGGTATATCTTCCCAGGCTGCCGGCCGGCCCAGTTCTGGCTGACTCCCTTCGCCCCGGTATATCTTCCCAGGCTGCCGGCCGGCCCAGTTCTGGCTGACTCCCTCCGCCCCGGTATATCTTCCCAGGCTGCCGGCCGGCCCAGTTCTGGCTGACTCCCTCCGCCCCGGGATATCTTCCCAGGCTGCCGGCCGGCCCAGTTCTGGCTGACTCCCACCGCCCCCCGGTATATCTTCCCAGGCCGGCCCAGTTCTGTATGACTCCCTCCGCCCCGGTATATCTTCCCAGGCTGCCGGCCGGCCCAGTTCTGGCTGACTCCCTCCGCCCCGGTATATCTTCCCAGGCTGCCGGCCGTCCCAGTTCTGGCTGACTCCCTCCGCCCCGGTATATCTTCCCAGGCTGCCGGCCGGCCCAGTTCTGGCTGACTCCCTCCGCCCCGGTATATCTTCCCAGGCCGGCCCAGTTCTGGCTGACTCCCTCCACCCCGGTATATCTTCCCAGGCTGCCGGCCGGCCCAGTTTTGGCTGACTCCCTCCGCCCCGGTATATCTTCCCAGGCCGGCCCAGTTCTGGCTGACTCCCTCCGCCCCGGTATATCTTCCCAGGCCGGCCCAGTTCTGTATGACTCCCTCCACCCCGGTATATCTTCCCAGGCTGCCGGCCGTCCCAGTTCTGGCTGACTCCCTCCGGCCCGGTATATCTTCCCAGGCCGGCCCAGTTCTGTATGACTCCCTCCACCCCGGTATATCTTCCCAGGCTGCCGGCCGTCCCAGTTCTGGCTGACTTCCTCCGCCCCGGTATATCTTCCCAGGCTGCCGGCCGGCCCAGTTCTGGCTGACTCCCTCCGCCCCGGTATATCTTCCCAGGCTGCCGGCCGGCCCAGTTCTGGCTGACTCCCACCGCCCCCCGGTATATCTTCCCAGGCTGCCGGCCCAGTTCTGGCTGACTCCCACCGTGCCGGTATATCTTCCCAGGCCGGCCCAGTTCTGGCTGACTCCCTCCGCCCCGGTATATCTTCCCAGGCTGCCGGCCGGCCCAGTTCTGGCTGACGGCCCGCCACGGCACCCGTTACCCTGGAGAGGATGACATCGTCGTCATGTCCCGGAGCCTGCCGCAGCTGCAGCAGGCCATACTGAAGAACGCGGCGGAGAGCAGAGGTGAGCCATCAACACAAATTGCGTAATTGGATGTTAGAGGTAGGTATAACGCAACAAGTCATGTTCATCGAAGACCTCTGATCCCAACAATTCATCCATTACAGAGTTCGGTCTTAAATGATAGAAGCCACCGTGTTGTTGTAGCTGCCTTTTTTAATGCAGCTTCCTAAAGGACTCCTTCGAAGTGTACGTCTCGTTATTTTCTTTTCAGTGACTCGGGTTACCCTAGTGTCTCTGAACACTGAATAAAAGAAAGGTACACATGTTGCCAAGACTCACTGCGTAAGCGTGACCGGACGGAGTGCTGCCTCGCCGTCCATCCGGACCGGACTGAGTGCTGCCTCGCCGTCCATCCGGACCGGACTGAGTGCTTCCTCGCCGTCCATCCGGACCGGACTGAGTGCTGCATCGCCGTTCATCGGGACCGGACTGAGTGCTGCCTCGCCGTTCATTTGGACCGGACTGAGTGCTGCCTCGCCGTTCATCCGGACCGGACTGGGTGCTGCATCGCCGTTCATTCGGACCGGACTGAGTGCTGCCTCGCCGTTCATTCGGACCGGACTGAGTGCTGCCTCGCCGTCCATCCGGACCGGACTGAGTGCTGCCTCGCCGTCCATCCGGACCGGACTGAGCGCTGCCTCGCCGTTCATCCGGACCGGACTGAGTGCTGCCTCGCCGTCCATCCGGACCGGACTGAGTGCTGCCTCGCCGTTCATCCATCTCCGTGTGTCTTCCCCCGGGCACCGATCTTTGATGTTCCACCACTGACCCGCTGCCGTACCCGTCCTTCAGGGGAGCTGTGTGACCGTGACCTGGAGGTGACCTGGAGAAGATCCACCACTGACCCGCTGCCGTACCCGTCCTACAGGGGAGCTGTGTGACCGTGACCTGGAGGTGACCTGGAGAAGATCCACCACTGACCCGCTGCCGTACCCGTCCTTCAGGGAAGCTGTGTGACCGTGACCTGGAGGTGACCTGGAGAAGATCCACCACTGACCCGCTGCCGTACCCGTCCTTCAGGGGAGCTGTGTGACCGTGACCTGGAGAAGATCCACCACTGACCCGCTGCCGTACCCCGTCCTTCAGGGAAGCTGTGTGACCGTGACCGGGAGGTGACCTGGAGAAGTTCCACCACTGACCCGCTGCCGTACCCGTCCTTCAGGGGAGCTGTGTGACCGTGACCTGGAGAAGATCCACCACTGACCCGCTGCCGTACCCGTCCTTCAGGGGAGCTGTGTGACCGTGACCTGGAGGTGACCTGGAGAAGATCCACCACTGACCCGCTGCCGTACCCGTCCTCCAGGGGAGCTGTGTGACCGTGACCTGGAGAAGATCCACCACTGACCCGCTGCCGTACCCGTCCTCCAGGGGAGCTGTGTGACCGTGACCTGGAGAAAATCCGACACTGGAGTCTGGCCTTCAACGTCACCATGGAGAACAAGCTGACCGAGTCAGGGGAGCAGGAGCTGTTCGACATGGCCAGGCGCTTCCAGCGACGCTTCCCGACCCTGCTGGGGCCGCCCTATAGCCCGGAGAAACACAAGGTAGGGCCTGCAGGCCGCTGAAACATACGGCCAACCCTGTTCCCAACTGGTGCAGTCTATTTGTGTGTTACATGTTCAGTTGTCACTTCAGCATGCTACTGAAAACCTTTGATGTGATAAATGACTAGAACATAACGCATTCTTACGCGTATACCTGCCGGTAACGGCTAAATAATATTCAGAGCTTCCTAACACCGTGCGGCGTGCGCTGACCGTCTCGCTGATGTTGTGTGCTTACCTCAGTTTGACCTGTCAGTTTGACCCCAGTTTAGCCTCAGGTTGACCTCAGTTTGACCCCAGTTTTACCTGTCAGTTTGAGACGACAGTGAAGCAGCGCGCCCGGGAGAGCGGCCGGTTCTTCGCCAAGGGTCTGTTCGGCGACCAGCCGGTGGAGTTCCCCGAGGCAGAGCAGAACCACCCGCTGCTGCAGGTGGGAGGACGGACTGCCCACGCTCGCTGCCGTCACGTGGCTGTTAGACGTTGTAATTGCCGTTTGGTTTGATACGAATGCCATATAAAGTTGGCCGTTGTGACGCTAGTAAGCCGAAATCGTCATCATTGCTTGGTTTGGTGATGTGATGATGTCTGATGTCTGATGTCTGATGTCTGATGTCTGATATCTGATGTATGATGTCTGATGTCTGATGTGATGATGTATGATGTCTGATGTGATGATGTATGATGTCTGATGTGATGATGTCTGATGTGATGATGTTTGATGTCTGATGTATGATGTATGATGTCTGATGTATGATGCCTGATGTCTGATGTCTGATGCCTGATATCTGATGTATGATGCCTGATATCTGATGCATGATGGCTGATGTCTGATGTGATGATGCATGATGTGATGATGTATGATGTCTGATGTGATGATGTCTGATGTCTGATGTATGATGCATGATGTATGATGTATGATGTGATAATGTCTGATGTCTGATGTGATGATGTCTGATGTCTGATGTATGATGCATGATGTATGATGTATGATGTATGATGTATGATGTATGATGCATGATATATGATGTCTGATGTCTGATGCCTGATATCTGATGTATGATGCCTGGTGTATGATGCATGATGTATGATGTATGATGTGATGATGTCTGATGTCTGATGTGATGATGTCTGATGTCTGATGTATGATGCATGATGTATGATGTATGATGTATGATGTATGATGTATGATGCATGATATATGATGTCTGATGTCTGATGTCTGATATCTGATGTATGATGCCTGATGTCTGATGTATGATGTATGATGTGATGATGTATGATGTGATGATGTCTGATGTGATGATGCATGATGTGATGATGTCTGATGTATGATGTGATGATGTCTGATGTATGATGCCTGATATCTGATGTATGATGCCTGATGTCTGATGTCTGATGCCTGATGTCTGATGTCTGATACCTGATGTCTGATGTATGATGTATGATGCCTGATGTCTGATGTATGATGTATGATGCCTGATGTCTGATGTATGATGTCTGATGCCTGATGTATGATGTCTGATGTCTGATGTATGATGTCTGATGTATAATGTATGATGTCTGATGTCTGATGTCTGATGTCTGATGTCTGATGCCTGATGTATGATGCATGATGTCTGATGTGATGATGTCTGATGCCTGATGTCTGATGTCTGATGTGATGATGTATGATGTCTGATGTATGATGTGATGATGTCTGATGTATGATGCCTGATATCTGATGTATGATGCCTGATGTCTGATGTCTGATGCCTGATGTCTGATGTCTGATACCTGATGTCTGATGTATGATGTATGATGCCTGATGTCTGATGTCTGATGTATGATGCCTGATGTCTGATGTATGATGTCTGATGCCTGATGTATGATGTCTGATGTCTGATGTATGATGTCTGATGTATAATGTATGATGTGATGTCTGATGCCTGATGTCTGATGTCTGATGTATGATGTATGATGTCTGATGTCTGATGTCTGATGTCTGATGTTTGATGTATGATGTATGATGGCTGATGTATGATGTCTGATGCGATGATGTATGATGTGATGATGTCTGATGTGATGATGTGATGATGTATGATGTCTGATGTCTGATGTCTGATGTGATGATGTCTGACGTGATGATGTCTGACGTCTGATGTCTGATGACTGATGTCTGATGCGATGATGTATGATGTGATGATGTCTGATGTCTGATGGCTGATGTCTGATGTCTGATGCCTGATGACTGATGTCTGATGTGAGGATGTATGATGTATGATGTGATGATGTATGACGTGATGATGTCTGATGTCTGATGTTTGATGTATGATGTCTGACGTCTGATGTATGATGTATGATGTGATGATGTCTGATGTCTGATGTTTGATGTATGATGTCTGATGTCTGATGGCTGATGTCTGATGTCTGATGTGATGATGTCTGATGTATGATGTGATGATGTCTGATGTCTGATGTCTGATGTCTGATATATGATGTCTGATGTCTGATGGCTGATGTCCGATGTGATGATGTCTGATGTCTGATGTATAATGTATGCTGTGATGATGTATGTCTGATGTCTGATATATGATGTCTGATGTCCGATGGCTGATGTCTGATGTGATGATGTCTGATGTCTGATGGCTGATGTCTGATGTGATGATGTGATGATGTCCGATGTCTGATGTCTGATGTATGATGTCTGTTGTGATGATATCTGATGTATGATGTCTGATGTCTGATGCATGATGGCTGATGTCTGATGTCTGATGTCTGATGTCTGATGTCTGATGATGTCTGATGTCTGATGTCTGATGTCTGATGTCTGATGCCTGATGTGTGATGCATGATGTCTGATGTGATGATGTGATGATGTATGATGTATGATGTCTGATATCTGATGTCTGATGGCTGATGTATGATGTGATGATATCTGATGTCTGATGTGATGATGCCTGATGTCTGATGTCTGATGTCTGATGTCTGATGCCTGATGGCTGATGTCTGATGTGATGATGTCTGATGTCTGATGTCTGATGTGATGATGTCTGATGTCTGATGTCTGAGTCTGGTGCCTGATGTCTGATGTCTGATGTCTGATGTCTGATGTCTGATGTCTGATGTCTGATGTCTGATGTCTGATGTCTGATGTCTGATGTAAGAGGCGTCGTCACCGGTCGTAAGGTGCTGTGGCGCGTTTATCGTAGGGTTGTGTTACGATGTGTCACCTCCTCTTTGATGATCGATATTGCAGTTTGCCATACTTCCTTGGCGTGATCGGAGTGCCGATTTGGTTGCTTGAACCTGCCAACTTTGCTGAACTTTATAATGACATTTCGGACTTGTCAGCACTGTATTGTGTCCGGCAAGACTGAAACCCTGTCTGCTAATACCAGCGACCCTGTGTGGCCCTGTCTATTCACATACGGGTTTCTCCCACACGTCTTCTGTGTTTCACCATTCATTTCCCCGCTGTGCCGCGCCGGCTGCTGCTATTCCCAGCTCAATTGGGGTTGACAACGTCATCGCGTGCTCTGTCTGACGACTGACTCCGTCTTCGTCTCCGTCTCCGTCTCCGTCTCCGTCTCCGTCTCCGTCTCCGTCTCCGTCTCCGTCTCCGTCTCCGTCTCCGTCTCCGTCTCCGTCTCCGTCTCCGTCTCCGTCTCCGTCTCCGTCTCCGTCTCCGTCTCCGTCTCCGTCTCCGTCTCCGTCTCCGTCTCCGTCTCCGTCTCCGTCTCCGTCTCCGTCTCCGTCTCCGTCTCCGTCTCCGTCTCCGTCTCCGTCTCCGTCTCCGTCTCCGTCTCCGTCTCCGTCTCCGTCTCCGTCTCCGTCTCCGTCTCCGTCTCCGTCTCCGTCTCCGTCTCCGTCTCCGTCTCCGTCTCCGTCTCCGTCTCCGTCTCCGTCTCCGACTCCGACTCCGACTCCGTCTCCGTCTCCGTCTCCGTCTCCGTCTCCGTCTCTGTCTCTGTCTCTGTCTCTGTCTCTGTCTCTGTCTCTGTCTCCGTCTCCGTCTCCGTCTCCGTCTCCGTCTCCCGGCGTCTCCGTTTCCGTCTCAGTTCTACAAGACGTGCAGTAGGTGGCGGGATCTGATTGACGACAGCGAGTCGTCGCGTCACGAGCGATACATCTTCCAGAATTCAACCCACATGCTGGACACCATCGCCGACGTGTCGCGCCGGCTCGGGTTCGCCAGTAACATGTCTTACAGTGAGTACTGAGTACTGGGTGCTGGGTACTGGGTACTGGGTACTGGGTACTGGGTACTGGGTACTGGGTACTGAGTACTGAGTATTGGGTACTGAGTATTGGGTACTGAGTATTGGGTACTGAGTACTGGGTACTGGGTATTGGGTACTGAGTACTGGGTACTGGGTATTGGGTACTGAGTATTGGGACACTGAGTACTGGGTACTGAGTATTGGGTACTGAGTACTGGGTACTGAGTATTGGGTACTAAGTATTGGGTACTAAGTATTGGGTACTGAGTATTGGGTACTGAGTACTGGGTACTGGGTACTGGGTACTGGGTACTGGGTACTGGGTACTGAGTACTGGGTACTGGGTACTGGGTACTGAGTATTGGGTACTGAGTACTGGGTATTGAGTATTGGGTACTGAGTATTGGGTACTGGGTACTGGGTACTGGGTACTGGGTACTGGGTACTGAGTACTGGGTACTTAGTACTGGGTACTGAGTACTGGGTACTGAGTACTGGGTACTGAGTACTGGGTACTGAGTACTGGGTACTGAGTACTGGGTACTGAGTACTGGGTACTGGGTACTTGGTACTGGGTACTGAGTACTGGGTACTGAGTACTGGGTACTGAGTACTGGGCACTGAGTACTGAGTACTGGGTACTGAGTATTGGGTGCTGAGTATTGGGACACTGAGTACTGGGTACTGAGTACTGGGTACTGGGTACTGATTATTGGGTACTGAGTACTGGGTACTGAGTATTGGGTACTGAGTATTGGGTACTGGGTACTGGGTACTGGGTATTGGGTACTGGGTACTGGGTACTGAGTACTGAGTACTGAGTATTGGGTACTGAGTATTGGGTACTGGGTACTGAGTACTGATTATTGGGTACTGAGTACTGAGTACTGAGTGTGCTGAGTACTGAGTACCAAGTACTGACTGTTTCAAGTACTGAGTATTGGATACAGAGTACCAAGTACTGAGTGTTTTGAAATAATGTAAGTTGGCATGCATTTTGTCAATAGGTACGGCACAAATGAAACACGTTTGTATCTCCCGACAAGCGACGCACCACCGATTCAGAGCACTAACCTTTTAATAGCCGCTGAGCCTCCCCATGTCTAATCTCCCTTCCCATGTCTAATCTCCCTTCCCATGTCTAATCTCCCTTCCCATGTATAATCTCCCTCCCCCATGTATAATCTCCCTTCCCATGTCTAATCTCCCTTCCCATGTCTAATCTCCCCCCATGTATAATCTCCCTTCCCCATGTCTAATCTCCCTTCCCATGTATAATCTCCCTCCCCATGCCTAATCTCCCTCCCCATGTCTAATCTCCCTCCCCATGTCTAATCTCCCTCCCCATGTCTAATCTCCCTCCCCATGTATAATCTCCCTCCCCATGTCTAATATCCCTCCCCATGTCTAATCTCCCTCCCCATGTCTAATATCCCTCCCCATGTCTAATTTCCCTCCCCATGTATAATCTTCCTCCCCATGTATAATCTCCCTCCCCATGTCTAATCTCCCTCTCCATGTCTAATCTCCCTTCCCATGTCTAATCTCCCTTCCCATGTATAATCTCCCTCCCCATGTCTAATCTCCCCTTCCCATGTCTAATCTCCCTCCCCATGTATAATCTCCCCCCATGTCTAATCTCCCTCCCCTATGTCTAATCTCCCTCCCCATGTATAATCTTCCTCCCCATGTCTAATCTCCCTCCCCATGTTTAATCTTCCTCCCCATGTCTAATCTCCCTCCCCATGTCTAATCTTCCTCCCCCATGTCTAATCTCCCTCCCCATGTCTAATATCCCTCCCCATGTCTAATCTCCCTCCCCATGTCTAATCTCCCTCCCCCATGTCTAATCTCCCTCCCCATGTATAATCTTCCTCTCCATGTATAATCTCCCTCCCCATGTATAATCTTCCTCCCCATGTCTAATCTCCCTCCCCATGTCTAATATCCCTCCCTATGTCTAATATCCCTCCCCAGGTCTAATCTCCCTCCCCATGTCTAATATCCCTCCCCATGTTTAATATTCCTCCCCATGTCTAATCTCCCTCCCCATGTCTAATCTTCCTCCCCCATGTCTAATCTCCCTCCCCATGTCTAATATCCTCCCCATGTCTAATATCCCTCCCCATGTCTAATCTTCCTCCCCATGTCTAATCTTCCTCCCCATGTCTAATCTCCCTCCCCATGTTTAATCTTCCTCCCCATGTCTAATCTCCCTCCCCATGTCTAATCTTCCTCCCCCATGTCTAATCTCCCTCCCCATGTATAATATCCCTCCCCATGTCTAATCTCCCTCCCCATGTCTAATCTCCCTCCCCATGTCTAATCTCCCTCCCCATGTATAATCTTCCTCCCCCATGTCTAATCTCCCTCCCCATGTATAATATCCCTCCCCATGTCTAATCTCCCTCCCCATGTCTAATCTCCCTCCCCATGTCTAATATCCCTCCCCATGTCTAATCTCCCTCCCCATGTCTAATCTTCCTCCCCATGTATAATCTTCCTCCCCATGTCTAATCTCCCTCCCCATGTCTAATATCCCTCCCCATGTATAATATCCCTCCCCATGTCTAATCTCCCTCCCCATGTATAATCTCCCTCCCCATGTCTAATATCCCTCCCCATGTCTAATCTCCCTCCCCCATGTCTAATCTCCCTCCCCATATATAATCTCCCTCCCCATGTCTAATCTCCCTCCTGTCTTGCCCGTGATCCCAGCCGACGTGCGGCTCCTGTACGACATCTGCCGGTATGATAAGACTCTGAAGCCGGACCAGGTGTCGCCCTGGTGCGCCGTCTTCACAGAGGAGGACCTCAAGGTAGGCTGAGGTGGCGGCCGGCTGTGGGCGAGCAGTGCTGCCATCTGTGGACAGAAATGGGAGTTGATGGAGTATACATGGGTGTCGCGGGGATATTGGCGAACGGCTGCATTTTTGGGATTGTCAAGAATTACGGGCCGGTTCGGTTCTCACGTGGTTTTGGTTCTGACTTCTGACATCATATCAGAATCAACTTTCCATGGTCCATTGAAGGTACAGACATGGCAAAGAGACGAATTATTAGTCATTCTCTGATTCATGATGCAGGTAAAGTCAACGCAGAAACAATATAATTTAGGATATGGATGAGGCCGGATGGACTTGTTTTTGGTGTTGGTCTATGAAGAGTTTGTGTTCTTTGATCAGCTATCAGTATCTGTCCTGCCTGTCAATCATAAGGCACGACATGGTCTGAACACTGAGCAGACTGAATTGCCCAATACAATGCCAAGTATCCGTATGTCACAGGTGATTGAATTTGACATGGACCTGGAGTACTACTGGGTGGACAGCTACGGCTACGAGCTCAACTACCGCCAAGCCTGCCCGCAGGTCAAGGACTTCATCAGCAAGTTCAAGTAGGTGACGAGCGCTCCGCAAGTCAAGAAAACGCCTTCGGTTGACGATGCTAAACGCTAGGAAATATCTGGAAGATATATAATCCAAACTATATTAAACTAATTATTATTTTGCTTATTTATACGAGTTCGTAGACTTGCGCAAAAACTGTTACACAATTTAACTGAACTTTACCCCTGAATTCCTCCACTCGGCCCAGTCGTTTCATAGTGCCCCAAGCGTTTACCGACACCCGCAATGCCTACCCCTCTGCACACAGCGCCGTACTCAGTAGGCCCGGTCATTCGATAGGTTTTAGCGAGCATGCCCAGATTAAAAGTGAAATTGTTATGCGCTATATCATTAAAAACCTACATGATTTTTGTATTTTTTAAATAAAATTTGCAGGTGACGACCTGGTCAATATCGTACATTTGGGGGCATGAATGATTATTTAAGATTTTCTGAAAATATTTTTGAATTCTCCGTATGTTGTTTGACAAGGTTGTCACTACGGTTCCGTAGTGATTGTCATGGAGTTATCATATACAATGAAGCTGTTTCTCTGCATTTCCTGTAAGGATTTTAAGGCACCCGGTCACAGCGCCATCTATTTAGCGGACTTGCAATTTATGCACTATGTGCAGTTTCCCGGCTGCGGACTGCGGAGGTCTGCAGATGAGCTCCACACGCACTGAAATGGAACACCAGCAGATTAACTCCATGGGAAATGGATTTAAAGTGGGTGGGGAGGAGTGCGTGCCAAACAAATTTGACTGCATGAGCTTGGTCCTCCCCTCGGTTGACGATGCTAGAGACAGGACAGTTACTTGTCCTATCTCCAGGCCCGGTACTTGTCCTGCCTCCAGACGTGAGGTCCGGTACCTGTCCTATCTCCAGCCATGAGCCCGGTGCCTGTCCTGTCTCCAGATGTGAGGCCCGGTGCCTGTCCTATCTCCAGACGTGAGGCCCGGTGCCTGTCCTGTCTCCAGACGTGAGGCCCGGTGCCTGTCCTGTCTCCAGATGTGAGGCCCGGTGCCTGTCCTGTCTCCAGACGTGAGGCCCGGTGCCTGTCCTGTCTCCAGACGTGAGGTCCGGTGCCTGTCCTGTCTCCAGATGTGAGGGCCGGTGCCTGTCCTATCTCCAGACGTGAGGCCCGGTGCCTGTCCTGTCTCCAGATGTGAGGCCCGGTGCCTGTCCTGTCTCCAGACGTGAGGCCCGGTGCCTGTCCTGTCTCCAGACGTGAGGCCCGGTGCCTGTCCTGTCTCCAGATGTGAGGGCCGGTGCCTGTCCTATCTCCAGACGTGAGGCCCGGTGCCTGTCCTGTCTCCAGACGTGAGGCCCGGTGCCTGCCCTGCCTCAAGATCCAGTTCCGACTGAGTTATTCTGTTGGTATTCCATTTAATCGTGTTCCCCTCTGCAGGCCTTCGCAGCCGGAAACTGCACCTAGTACATATACTGCGATTCCGCTCAATAGATGGCGCTGCGAGCGGGTGCCTTACAATCTTTACGGGAAATGCGGAGAAACAGCTTCAATGTATATAACTTTGTGAAAATCACTACGGCTGTCAAACAGCATACGGATAATTCGAAAATGATATAAAAATTTAAAAAATTGATGCATGCTAAAATGTACGATATTGACGAAAAAATGGCAAAAGTGTCCCTAAAAAGAGGCCGGTTGGCACCTCCAGATTTTATTTAAAAAATTACAAAAAATCATGTAAGCTTGTAATGAAATAGCGAATGATAATTTCACTATTAATCTGAAATCTGTTTTTCACGACCCGGCCTAGTCCTCGCTCTTCCCCACTCTGACCTCGCCCTGCCCGCTCCACAGCGCGGTGCGCTCCAGCCCGGAGCGGCAGCCGCTGGCCAACATGTACTTCTCCCACCTGGGCGGCGTGCTCAAGTTTATCACCCTGCTGGGCGTCTTCAACGACTCGCGTCCGCTCACCAGCGCCCACTTCGGCACTCAGCACGCCTTCCGGTGAGAATTTCGGTGACGGGCGGCCGGAAGTGGGCGGGGGAAACCGGAAGTAAGCGTGGGAAACCAGAAGCAGGCGTGGGAAACACCTTGTTTGTGTGTGGAATATGCAGATGGGATTGGGAGTGTGCTGGTTTTTCTCCACTGGCGTGTTTTGATGTTTTCTTTCGAGAAGGAAAGCTGGTGTAATCAGTGTTTAAGTTTCTTTAGGCTCGATGGCAGTTGACCTGCTTGTAAATGTTTGTTGGATCACGTTCATCCCCGATATCCGACTCCCGGTTCCCCACGCATTATACATATCGCCGGACGGTGTACAGAGTCTTAGAAAACGATTGTTTACCGTTCTTAGACAGTAACATATAATATATAAATCACCTTCGCATTTTGCTGATGCATAGCACGATTATTTGTGATGAAATCGCTACTGTATTGCTATGTATACTGTAATGTATCCGCTACTGTACTGTATTGCTATGTATACTGTAATGTATCCGCTACTGTACTGTATTGCTATGTATACTGTAATGTATCCGCTACTGTACTGTATTGCTATGTATACTGTAATGTATCCGCTACTGTACTGTATTGCTATGTATACTGTAATGTATCCGCTACTGTACTGTATTGATCTCGGACTTGACTCATTCACCTCCACACCTTCATCTTCACCTCCCTCTCCTCCCAGGTCATCGATCGCCTCTGCCTTCGCCACAAACGTCGCCCTGGTGCTGTTCGAGTGCTCCGACGGGTACAAGGTGGCTGCCTATGTACAGGAGCACCCGACCGTGCTGCCGGGCTGCGGCGGCCTGCTCTGCCCACTAGAGGACCTCACAGAGCGCTACCGGCCCGCCACAGAGCACTGCGACCTGGAGGCAATGTGTGCCGGCGCCGGCTGGCTGACCAAGGCCTGGAACACGGCGCTCTGGGCGCTCCCGGCGCTGGCCGCCCTGGTCTGAGGGTCCGACGTTGGCCGCCCTGGCCTGAGGGTCCGACGCTGGCCGCCCTGGTCTGAGGGTCCGGCGCTGGCCGCCCTGGTCTGAGGGTCCGGCGCTGGCCGCCCTGGCCTGAGGGTCCGGCGCTGGCCGCCCTGGTCTGAGGGTCCGGCGCTGGCCGCCCTGGTCTGAGGGTCCGGCGCTGGCCGCCCTGGTCTGAGGGTCCGACCCTGCCGGCCCTGGTGTAACGGTGCCCGCTGGCCGCCCTGGTCTGAGGGTCCGACGCTGCCGGCCCTGGTGTAACGGTGCCCGCTGGCCGCCCTGGTCTGAGGGTCCGGCGCTGGCCGCCCTGGTCTGAGGGTCCGACCCTGCCGGCCCTGGTGTAACGGTGCCCGCTGGCCGCCCTGGTCTGAGGGTCTGGCGCTGGCCGCCCTGGTCTGAGGGTCCGACCCTGCCGGCCCTGGTGTAACGGTGCCCGCTGGCCGCCCTGGTCTGAGGGTCCGGCGCTGGCCGCCCTGATCTGAGGGTCCGATGCCGGCTCTGGTCTGAGGTCGGACCCTGCCGGCCCTGGTCTGAGGTCGGACCCTGCCGGCCCTGGTCTGAGGTCGGACCCTGCCGGCCCTGGTCTGAGGTCGGACCCTGCCGGCCCTGGTGTCAGCTGGGGAGCCGGGGTGGTGAGCCGGGTGGGGCGTGAGTCCAGGGTGGGGCGTGAGTCCAGGGTGGGGCGTGAGTCCAGGGTGAGACGAGGAAGGCGATGATCGGGTAGGACAGGTGAGGCTAGGGCGGAAGAGGCGCGGTGAAGAATCTGAAACGGACGAAACTATTCGCTTCGGGATAAATCTTAGAGTCTGTCAAACTTTAAAAAAAAAACTCTTCAGATTTTGCTTGCTTTGGGATTTACAGAAATTTGAAAGCAAACTTTCCAATTGAAAAGTTGCTTTTGCGAAGTGGAAAGTTGTGGTTGAGGTGGGGACTGCTGATGAATGAATGAGATGGGTTTCAGCTGGCCTGCTGTGGTATGGCCATTGACCTCTATAGGATTAGACCGCATGCTCCCCCTTATGAGGCAGCCAACCGGCCGTGCCTGCCGGGCGACACTAGCGCCGCCATGCGAGAAGGGCAGGAGTTACTGCCGCAATGCTAAACCTATGACGGGTGGGCAACTTTTAAAGGCGCGTTGAAAGGAAATGGAGTGATCCTGAGCATCAGAGGATGTTAACAGATCAATTCTGAGGACAAAATCACAAAATAAAATTAACAAATGTTTTTTTTTTTTACAAAAGGCAATGGGAAGCTCAATGGTAAAGTTAAGCGTTCTGCCTTTCTGCGTCGCCGTCATGAGGCACGTTATGAGAAGTCAAGAAGTTTGTCTAATCCTATAGAGGTCAATGGGTATGATGGTATGTTGTCCTGAGATGCCCGCAGGCTGGTGGCTATTGCAGCATTGGGTTAAATATTGCGCTGGATCTTAGTGCTTGTTTGGAGATAGCCGGGAGCTGCTTCCAATGTTAGTGTGATGTGACGTCACATCCGCAGCTCCTGGTGACTCACGCTTTGGATACTGGGGACGACCACAGCACGATTTGGATACTGGGCACGACCACAGCACGCTTTACGTGTTAGGTACAGCAGAGGAGAGGGGGTGAAAGGGTCGCATGGCTTTGGAGCGGTTCAAAACACATAGCGGATAGATCGCGGTGGCGTTTACCTAGCTTGTACAGTGATGTTTGGGTTCTTCTCGACAAGGGGCTATTTAACAGGGAAATCAGTTGGTGGGGGTTGTTAGAAACTTGAGAGAATAGGTCGGGTGATATGGTCCTTCATTCTAGCATGTGTGTAATGTTAGATATTATGGGGGGGGGGGGGCAAATGCGATCTGGGGAACATGCATGTATAATTAGTTAGAGTGTGTGAATTGGGTACTAGGGGTGTAAATTGGGATGGTTGTTAGAGGGGCGAAATTCGATCGTCAGTAGGTGATTATTTGTGTAACTCCGGATAGAGCGGTCTTCCTACAGGCGTGGTTCAGGTTCCGACTAATGCCAGTGCTGTCAATACTGAGGGTGTCGAAATTTAACACCAGCATTATGTCGAGATCTACGGCAGTCGTGAATGATTCTGCCACCCACGCCTTAGTTGGAGACTGGTGGTTTGTAGTGAAACATTGGCCGCTTGTATTGGGAGGCTGTATGACAGTTTCATGGACTCGTTATCACAAAGGGATCGTGCTGCCTGGCTGCTGTTATATTAACTGACCACAGTGTATATGCCGCTGCTGTTATATTAACTGACCACAGTATATATTGACTGGTACACGGTACACGGTACACGGTACACGGTACACGGTACACGGTACACGGTACACGGTACACGGTACACTGGTACACAGTCAGAGATCAGAGTTGTTCGTAGTGCCGCCCGCTACATGCATTGATTTACGTTCACCAGATGCCCCCAGTTTGCCCTGCTCCAGGGCATTCCAGGGTGAAATCTGGCACTCCACGTTCAATACTGGCTGCTACACAGGGTTGTTTTGTTCCACGTGCAGGCAGGATAGTGGTGTTTCATATGGCTGCCATTTCCGCTTGCATCCTGATAGATTTCCCGCAGCTCTCGGACCACCCCGCCGCTATTCTCGTCGTGCGTGACCACTCTGAGTTGCCGGATTCCATTGTTTGTGTTTATTTTCCTACAGATCAAGAATCTCAGTATTCCTATTTTTATGTTGCAGCCCGGTTGCACCGATTCGATATTGAGACTGCCTTACCTCGCACAGCATCATACATAGTAGATGGAATTATAGGATCGAGTCGGGAAAGCGCCTCCTCCTGATCGTACTAGTCCCATGTGTCTTGTCACAGTGCCTTGCTCCTGGGGGTTGATGTTGCCAGTGACGATAACTGGGTTGATGTTGCCAGTGACGATAACTGATTGTGTACGTCGGGAGATGTTCTGATGAAGAACGTGTCGTCACGGCGGAAGAACGTGTCGTCACGGCGTTCCAGCTGCTTTTACTGATGCAATATTGACAAGTGTGTTGGAGCGTAACGCCTCACAGGATACTAAATTAGGCATATTGCGTTTTTAGAGCCGATGGTACCATGCGTTCGAGAACATGTGACACCAGATATGTTTTCTACTGAGTGGAAATATATTGAATTCTAATAAACTAAGCTGTTTGTCCAGTGTGCGTTTGAAAGCCCAACACAAATAAACCTCATGTGATTCAGCTGTTTTGTCTCGTGAGGTCATTGGAATGCAAAAGCCTTGGTACGATGCGTCACGATGGTGTATAGCCACAGAATCCCCAGAACATGGCTACGGACGCCTGCCCTGCAAATCGGGACCTGCTTATTCGCTCACTACCCTCATTGTAGCACGTTCCTAATTTACATAGCAGCACTATCAATTCGCTCATCTGCAGGACTGGCGTATGAACTATAAATAAACCTCCTAGCTGCTCAGCCTTTCAGCAGCATGTGGCGCCCCCGTACGACACTGGGAAGCACCGGTGATATCACCTACACACATGCTGGCTACGAAGGAAACCGCCGGCCACGTCCCCCGCTGGCGTCACGTCACGTCCGCCTGAGCAGCCGCTGGCAGGTCGTCACGTCCGCCGCCCCCTCCTCCCGGGGGAGGGGCTGTATCGATGGTGGGGCACCCCGCCGGGGGTCCGCGAGGCGCCGGCGTCACGGCGGTCAGACAGTGGTGACGATAGTGACCGAGAGGGTGGTCAGCTAGTGGTGACGATAGTGACTGAGAGGGTGGTCAGACGGTGAAGCCAGTGAGCTGAGAGACGCAGATGGGAGAGAGGCAGAGCAGTATGTGGTGAGAGAGAGTAAGTGAGGTGGTGTAGGTGATACATACCTTCCAAGTGGAGGCGGCAAGCGGTAAGGGGTGAAGAGCAACGTCGTAGCTGAGGGACTCGTCTCGGGATCAGGTTTGAACTCTTGGATCAGGAGAGTCTGCTCTTCTCCAGAGCTCGTCGCATTGACTCTGGCCTAACCAGCCGATAGTCTCGTATCATCGATAGTATTGAACACCCGCCTGATCGAACGCGGTCCCCCGCTGTTCGACGTCGTTTGATCTGTTGGCGTCTGCTGCCACCGGCCGTGGATACCCCCGCTCGGAGACAAGTGACCAAACTCTCCCCTCCTAGTCGGGCGGGTACAAACCACCGAGTTGTGCCGATCTTCACGCCAGCTGACAGGACAGACTATGACGTCACTACTGGCTAGCCTGCCACTATCGCTGCCGTTGCTGCTGCTGGTGCTGACACCGCGTTGTCTGACCTCTCTAGCCGCTACCCCTCGCCCACCTCCCACCCCAGCGTCACTCTCCGACCCCGACGACACCCTCGTCGTCCTCCTCCAGCACCCTATTCCGCTGACTGCCACACCGTCCGGGGAAACACCTTCGGCGGGCACCGAGTACGAACCGCTGGACGACCCACCAAACCATCCTCGGAACGACTTCAGGATGACAACGGCGGCAGTGTCAGCACTGACGACGGCGGTGACGGTGTCGTCTGGGGAGGTGGAGGCGGGAGCGGCGGAGGTGGAGACGGGGCCGGCGGAGGTGGAGGCGGGGGCGGCGGAGGTGGAGGCGGGGGCGGCGCAGGTGGAAACGGGCGCTGTGACGGTGTCCT
>JAXIVJ010003847.1:0-30000 GCA_036785665.1 Chirona hameri
CGGCGTCGGCCGGGATTAGTTTGCCGCCCGCCGCCAGTGGCGCTAGCTGACGGCCAGTCACCTTGGCCGGCGAGCGTGAGTTCCACGGACAACAGCGGGGACCTTTCCACAACATATAAATCGGACCGGGAAATGGGCAGCGAATGAATAGGGCTGGATATATATATATATATATATATATATATATATATATATATATATATATATATATATATATATATATATATATATATATATATTATATATATATATATATATATATATATAATATATATATATATATATATATATATATATATATATATATATATATATATATATATATATATATATATATATATATATATATATATATATATATATATATATATATATATATATATATATATATATATATATATATATATATATATATATATTATATATATATATATATATATATATATATATTTATATATATATATATATATATATATATATATATATATATATATATATATATATATATATATATATATATATATATATATATATATATATATATATATATATATATATATATATATATATATATATATATATATATATATATATATATATATATATATATATATATATATATATATATATATATATATATATATATATATATATATATATATATATATATATATATATATATATATATATATATATATATATATATATATATATATATATATATATATATATATATATATATATTATATATATATATATATATATATATATATATATATATATATATATATATATATATATATATATATATATATATATATATATATATATAATATATATATATATATATATATATATATATATATATATATATATATATATATATATATATATATATATATATATATATATATATATATATATATATATATATATATATATATATATTATATATATATATTATATATATATATATATATATATATATATATATATATATATATATATATATATATATATATATATATATATATCTATATATATATATATATATATATATATATATATATATATATATATATATATATATATATATATAAATTGCTGGCTATATAAATAAATGTCTCCTATGCTATCCACCTAAAATATTCCGCCACCGGCTAATAGTTAAGTTATGAGGAATACAAACACAAAATATTGATTAACACTTTAACAATGAACGCTCAGCAATACAGCGGGTTCGATTCTGGCAGGCGCCCCATACTTTTCTAAAACGGGATACCAAATATTAAAATATAAATTAGCTGGTTATATAAATACATTTGTATTATTAAAATAAATGCCTAAATCGGACCGGTTAATGGGCATTGAACGTATTGGCTGGCTATATTAATAAATGGCTATGTAAATAAATGCTATATAAATAAATGTCTATATAAAAAAATGTAATATAAATAAATGGCTATATAAATAAATGACCATATAAATTGCAGGCTTTCTAGCTTATAATAAAGCAGAGTTGGGTAATAAGATAAAGAGTTAATAAAGAACTTAAACCCGCGACTTACTGGGGGGGGGGGGGTATTTTTGCCTTCCTCCCGTTATTTTGCAATAACTGCTAAACCAACACCAGTATCATCACCAATCTTTCAGTACCTTCTCTCACATCAATTCTACACATGTTGGGTAAAGGAAAAAGATGAGGTTATGATAGGTCATCCGGGAATGACGTCAGAGTGACGTCATGTTCTTCGGTTTCTGTTGCAAAATAATGGTTTGCCGGAAAATGCTCTCAAAGTTACCATGTTTGAGGTAAACTACATTGTCTTAAATCAAATTACTGACAAAATACCGGGCTATCGAACTGACATCTCAGATTTTTGAGTTTTTTTTTATTCAAAATTTTGAGAAATCCAAATACATTTGTTTTTGTTTTTACACAATTTTCAACAAAAAAGTCAGACTTATCCAAAACCGGACTATATGTGATCTAGGCGTCTTCGGTGAGTATGTGTACCAAATTTGAAGTCGACATCTTCAAAATTGACTGACTTATGACCTTTAAATGACAAAAATAGACTACCTCTCACAGCATTACAATGCATAAAAAATGCATTTCCGTTTTTGCTTTTAACTTCGATTTATATGGAACAAACAATGTTCTAAGGTCATTTTTCGCATTCTAGACGAAAAAAACACATACACATGTGTTATAACGCCTAATGACCTTAATCTGCAGTTTGACCTCGTGACCTCATATGACCTTGACCTGACTCAAGGTCATAAACAGCTTAGAATGGTACTTAGAAGTGTCAGACACACGAATCATGCCGATTTATCTAATTCTTATGCGTTTAATATCGCAATTTTGCGCGACAATGCCATCCATCGAGACCTTTTGATACGGATACGGTCAAACATTTTGTACTTGACCTGACCTGTGATGTCATCGCTGAGCCCGAGTTCAACAATATTAGGTTTCCCTCGATAAATTGCCCAGGGCTATCGAATGCCGTTTTAATTTTTACAATCTGTCTGGTAGTTCCGGAGATCAGAGGGGGGGGGGGGGTAATACCCCCCTAGTAAGTCGCGTTATGAAATATACCCCAGTAACTCGCGGGTTAAGGAAACAAAGTTGTCTGGTGAGATATTGATTTCAATCAATCTTGTTGAAACTCACCTGCCAGACGCAGTATGTGGGCTCCTGCGGCTGGTAGTCAAGAGCAGGGTACTGCAGCCGGTCCCCGGTCCCTTCTGGCCGGCCACAGAAGGGGCCGTGCACGAACTGGAAGGTGCCTGCCATCAGAGGTGCCGTGCTGTCCCGGAGCACGTGTTTGCCGGCGGCAGCGCTGACGCTCAGCTGGAGCGTCACGGCTGGCGCTGACGTCAGCAGGGCGCGAGGTGCCTGACCCGGCCGGCACAGGCACAGAGCAGCCTCCGCCGGAGAGGTGATGATGTTGCTGGAGGACTGCCCGTAGGAGAGATCAGACCATATCATCGGACAGGGTACAGGCAATGACGGAATGTAGTTGTGACGAGAAACTGTTTTAAATGCCGAACGTCACCAGCGTATAGCACATAATTTGACTACTGTCAATGAGAAACAGAGCATCAATATATTTTGTCCACGTTACTTTATATTCCGTCATGTATTTGAGATCAATGAATATCCGTTTACGGTAAGTAAAACTGATTAAGTTTCCCTAGCCCTCCGTGAAAATTAAAACGAATAATATGCTCTACTATTCTGGGTGAATGATTCCAAAGTACACCGGAACGTCTGACACCCCAGAGTCCCAGACCAGCAACCTGACACACCAACCTGACACATCAACCTGACACACCCTCCCACCGGACCGAGGCCCAGTGACGGCTCACCTTGAAGCATGCCGCGCTGTCGACCTGGGACGCACAGCGCTCTCTCAGGTTCACCGCCGTCACGTTGATCAGGAGTCTGGCGTAGCGGCGGGGGTCGGCGCTGAACGTGTACCGACAGTGGACGTCTCCTCCACCCTCGAACACAAGCCGATTCTGCGGCCCCCCGAACGCCCCCGACTCGGCGCGCCAGGAGTGGAACTCCTCGTCACAGCGCGTGCCGGCCACAGGCATGCCCCACCACGCCTCGTGGAAGAAGTCGAACGAGGCGCGGTAGAACAGAGAGCTGGCCTCGAATGAACCTGTGTAGAGAGAGAGAGAGATAACCTGAAGAGAGAATCTGATAACCTGAAGAGAGAATCTGATAACCTGAAGAGAGAATCTGATAACCTGAAGAGAGAATCTGATAACCTGAAGAGAGAATCTGATAACATGTAGAGCCAGAGCCAGAGCCAGAGCCAGAGCCAGAGCCAGAGCCGGGGCCGGAGAAAGAGAAAGAGAAAGATAAATAAAGAGAAAGAGAAAGAGAAAGACAGAGACAGAGACAGAGACAGAGACAGAGACAGAGACAGAGACAGAGACAGAGACAGAGACAGAGACAGAGACAGAGACAGAGACAGAGACAGAGACAGAGACAGAGACAGAGACAGAGACAGAGACGGGGACGGGGACGGGGACGGGGACGGGGACGGGGACGGGGACGGGGACGGGGACGGGGACGGGGACGGAGACGGAGACGGAGACGGAGACGGAGACTGAGACGGAGACGGAGACGGAGACGGAGACGGAGACGGAGGCGGAGACGGAGGCGGAGACGGAGACGGAGACGGAGACGGAGACGGAGACAGAGACAGAGACAGAGACAGAGACAGAGACAGAGACAGAGACAGAGACAGAGACAGAGACAGAGACAGAGACAGAGACAGAGATAGGCAGAGAAGTGAGACGAAGTACATGTTGCGGAGTAGGATGGGTCGTCCATCTAAGATCCACGGGAGACAGCGAAATTATATGACGCTGGTTCATAACATTATCATTGAGAGCAAAATTTCCCCCAAAAAATCAGTAGTCGGTACGCGCGAGGCAGTTTTGTCCGAGCGTCTCCGCCCTACATGGCGATGGTAGCGCCATCTTAAAGGGACATTGACATCTCGCAGGCCAATATGGAGTTTTTGGTGTGTATCGGTCGATTAAGCGAGTCCGATTTCAACTGCAAAACATGGTTCCCGAAACTCCCCCCATTAGATCAAAAAATAAATTTGCACCACTCATGCTTGCCAAGCATTCGTAAAATTGGAGTCGCCACATCACTATTTAGAATCACTTCTTTGCGGACTGTTATTTTCTTTTGAATGTTGCAAACTCAACATCAACATTCCGTCAGTGCACTTTCAAATTAAAAAGCGTATGCAGTTAATTATATTTTCAACAAGCTTAGCCTCTTTCATAATAAAACAGCATCAATTGCTATGGCTCGACTTTGGGACCGTAGGAGATTTGTGACCTATACCGTATAACACAGATATACTTTTCAAGGTCAAGTCTCGGCGAATTCGTACGCTAGGGCTTTGGGCGGGCGCCAATACCACAGCCAAACTGGATGAGAGCGGCCATCAGGAATCTAGTACTGAGCACAGCTGGGACCAACGTTTTGGAGTCAGAAATAAATACAAAATGTTTTGCCGATACACTGCTGTAGGTGCTGCAGGAGCAAGTTTAAGCTTGAGCATACATGATTGTTGATCCCCACCATTCATTTAAGTTGCTTTTAAGGAATTACTCCTGAAGTGGCAATATCCCTTTAACCCGCGCCCCGCTGGGGGAGGGGTGTCCTGGATTTTCTGAATAACTTGAAAACAATGATAGATATCGAAATAAAACTTGCCGTCAGGAACGTAGGAACGTCACGAAAAGTGGTGGTGGTGGTGGTGGTGGGGGGGGGGGGGGGGGAGCAGTGAAACTGTGATCTCGTTTTGAGAGTACCCCAACCACTTTTATTATAAATAAAGAAAAAAATAGAAAATATGGATTTTTTTTTGCAGATTTGGGCTGTTCTCGTCTTGGCGAACCTTTTGTCATCAAACACGTTTCTCATCAAGCAAAAATAAAGATTTTAGCCCCAAAAAATGGCCGAAAAGTGAGGAGCCATGGCCCCTCGCCCCCCTGTTCCTACGCCTATGCTTGCAGTACCTTATGCTGTATCAATTCTACTTCTTTTAACAAAATTTTAATGAAATTGATATTGTTCTTTGGGAGATAATGACGTTCTAATGACGTCATGTCAAGCCATTTTTGGTGGAATAACGATAAGTGTTTGAAACATCGTAGACAATCAAGTTAAGGTACAAATTGCAAACAAAAGACGCTAAAAGAAATTAAATTAGTTGTTCTTTCAAATGGGTATCTCAGATTTGCAAAAACAAAAGTTTTTGACCCCTCAAAAAGTAAAAACAAAAAACAATTGTCATAAAATCAAATATTCATTTTGTTAACCGGAAGATATGTGTTAGAAGTGTGTATTATGTACCTGCACACAAAATTTTACATTCATATCTTCATAACGTTTGGTTTTACAGAAGTTCAAACGTGACAATGTTAGTATACATCCCAGGTAAAGTCACTCCGACGGCACCAGCGCTTGAATGCGATCGAAAGGTTGTGGCGGCCGCGGCTGTTGCTGAGTGCTAGTGACTGTTCATCAGAGGGGTGGTAAAATGCCCCGTCCTGCTGGCTGACGTAGGAGAACAAAATTTGTCTTTCTCTTGCCAGGTTGGCTATTTTTTCATCGCAAATGATCCATCAGAGGAGCCACATGCTGCATGTTTGCATGCGTGTGCTTTTTACATTGAATCGTGGGATATTCGAAGGCAATTTCTACTAAATTGGTTCACACATGAAAATGCACAGTCTACAAAAAACGCGTCCCTGTCTACCAAACAAATACGCGTCCCACATAGCAACAGTGATAGCAGTTTGGCAGCATATTAGACCACAAATATAGTTGTTTTTATAGACCATACCAAGTTGTCTGCCAACTACTATTTCAGTCGACAGCGGTTTGGGAGAACCGCGGAAGACCACTCATTGACTTTGAACGGGAGACTCTCCGCCGTCCGTCCAGCGGATCCGCTGGTTTTATCAGCTAACTTCGCTGCATATAGTAGAAATGGTATAAATTTTGGAACAAATTTAGAAACCCAGAGTATATTTTAGATTGTTGACCAATGACTATAGAGGCATGATGGCAGCATTTTAAAACCTCTATTTGGAGCGATCGTCGCTTTCAAAGACGACGCATGCTATTTTTTTTAGCAATTCTGTGAAGCACCTCCTGCTTCAGAGTTCAAGGAAGGTTAAGTTAAAATTATTAATAATATGGTTGCTCAAAAAGTGGATAAAATGAATCGCACTGCAAGGAGGGTAAACTTAACATTTTAACACATCAGACTTGGCACGTTACTGGTTGTGGTGGTGGTGTTGACTGTTGGTGTTGTAATTTGGGGCATGTCAAGACATCAAACTTGCATGTTATTGGTGGTGTATTGGTGTCTGAAAGTCATCCCAGACAAAGGGTTGTCAGTTTGAAGGGAGAAAACGTTAACAACTGTAACCCCGGACACACCCTAACAACATACTTTTCATGCTATTGGTGATGTAGTGTGTCGGTATCGACTTCATCACCAATTGCATGACAAGTATCGCATTGGGATGTGTCCGGTGTTAATGTTTGGTATTAAGATGTGTCCGGTGTCAATCTTGTCTACACTACCTGTACAAAGTCTGATCAAATTTAAAAAAACTGCTTGTGTTTGACCTTTGGGCGAGTTTGACCGTAAACCACCATTAGTTATTAGGTAATCCCTATATAATATACCTACCAATCGAAAGCAAATATCACATTTAGTAACTATGGATGTCTTCCCCAAGACATTTTGCACTATAACTAATTCTAACTTCAATCATTATTATCTCGCCGCTTCCGTCTTCTCGCCTGTCGCCAAACTTTGTTTACACGCCACCTGACGACGACCGACAAGGTCGCCGTCAGATGGCGTCAGCAGCTGGAGTGCCGTGTTCCGCCACGAGGCCGCCATGAACGCCGTGTTCATGGCGGCCCGGCTATGACGTCACAAAACTTATTTACGCTGAATAAGTTGTGTGACGTCATAGCCGGGCCGCCGTGAACGCCGTGTATACTTGTCGGTCGTCGTCAGGTGGCGTGTAAACAAAGTTTGGCGACGGGCGAGGCGACATAAGCGGCGAGATAATAATTATTGAAGTTAGAATTAGTTATAGTGCAAAATGTCTTGGGGAAGACATCCATAGTTACTAAATGTGATATTTGCTATCAATTGGTTGGTATATTATAGGGATTAACTCATAACTAATGGTGGGTTTATGTTCAAAATCACCGACTTTTGACTTTGGGTAATAGTTCAGTAATTCACCCCTCCCCCGCCCGTGCAGTCTATGGCAGTGTCCTAGCATAAGGAAATTTGGGCGGAAAATGATACCCTATGGATGCTATTTCTCACTCTTTTCCCCAAGATTTCATCTTAATTTACCACTCCTTATTCTAAAATGTATTGGATAATTTGAATTGGATGATTTGAACTCTATACTGATTTATGGATGTAATGATAGGACAAGACAGGGAAAGACAGGTCAAAATTGGCATAAGTAATAACTAATTCTGGTGAGCGGGTAATTGGACATTGATAAAGCCGAAAACAATGGCTTTTGGTTCAATTTTCCACTCTTTATGCTTATTTTTAGCCATAATTTTCCATTCCGCACCCAAGCTCCAAAGCAATCCTAGGACCCAAGTCTATGGTGTTCTTCAGGTCCCTAATAGAAGAAGAGTAGTCAGCTGAGAGCAATATTACAACAGACTGAGAAGTGGTCTATCTTTGACTCTACGAGATGGTCTGGGGTTCTGGGGGGCGGGGGGAGCGGCTGCCACTGATAGGTTCTGCAGCGCAGCGAGGAAATGTGAGCGGCTCATTCCAAACGTGTCTCCCTGCGACCGTAATTGCCGTACCTAAATGTTAAGTCAGGTTTGATTATGTATCGTTTTTGGTTACGTCATAGTTTTGGTATTACTGGTACACTTTTCTTCCTGTCATAAAAATATTCACATTAAATGAAAAATATTGCTTAGGACCTGTCTCTTCTTCTATAGGGATCTGAAGAACTTGATGATGTCTTTAATCTTGCATCAGCTACAGAGTAGCTGATCAGAGTTTCTGCAACTTTATTTTTTCATGGTTGATCAATACACAGAGTATAAATATAAATATTGCTTCAACAAGCGATATTGCCACGAAGTGCGGTAGGAATACTAATGACGTATGCGAAACGTCACAAGATTTGTGCCTTTAAAATATGACAAAATATACCCAACGGTTTTTGCGTTGAAACTCAGCAACTAGGTCGTTTTGGAAGTAAAAATGTCAGATTTTGAGATTTCTCGGTACTCCCGACAATCTGGATATTTCAATTAAAAACTAATGTTAAAGGTGTACTATTATTCCCTTTGAGATCAAACAGAATAACCCCCGCCTCGAGACAGTCTAGTAACCATGGCTCCAGCCAATCCAGGAGGGTCGATGGAGCATGAACATAGGGGTGGTAAAAATAGACTATAGTTCTCCGACCAAATCGAAAGTTGGAAAATGGTTCTCCAGCAACAGCAACAGGGTTTATGGCCAAACTCGCCCAAAGGTCAAACAAGCCGCGAAGCTGACCTCAGCGGCGGCTCCAGCGCCGGCCCCAGCGTCGGCCCCAGCGTCGGCCCAGGCGGCGACCCCAGCGTCAGCCTCTCCGCAAACCCTTAAAAGGAAATAATGACCTTTTTCCACAAAAATGGAGTTAGCACTTGAAATCGCCAGACGAGACCAAAATATATTGTAAGTTCATCACATTTTGCATGAAAACTTTCCTACCGAAAGATATTTGAAGTTAAAGTTGATAAGCGTTCCACACTTTTAACGACCGGTACTTACAAGTACTTTTGGTCCTCATCAAACTGCGGGCTTTTCCCGTATTGTTTTTTTACGCAATGAAGTGGAAAATATATTGTGCGTTCTGCTTGTTGTGATTATATGCCCGGCGATCTTCTAAAACTAACAGCGATTGGAAAAAGTGGCAATACAATCGGAAGCTCATCGATGCACATCAACGGCGGCAAAGTTAGTGGTTGCGACCCTCAATTTTTGAAAATCGATTCATTTGTTTTCAACATTAGGAGTATTGTATAATTTGTCTGTGGCTGTATATAACACTATGCTTTATATTATCATGACAAATAATAATTTTTCCCCAAAAAACTAACAAACAATAACACAAAACTGGCAATTCAATCGGAAGCTCATCGATGCACATCGACGGCGACCTATTTAGCGCCGGCGATTTGTTTACAAAGTCATTGTCATGCTTCTCGGCGCACTTAACCATTGTGGCGAGTTGTTCCTGATTAGTATACCCAAGTCTCGTAGCAGGCTTTGTTAATGACGTCACTGGTGCCATTCTTGTGTAGCATTGCAAAATATATCTGATTTTGAGTTGAAAGCTAATTAAAGACTTATTCAAATTATTGTTTTTAAGTTTGAATTTTCTTGTTAATCATTATTAAAGGTATTTTATCACTGTATTTCATAGTAGTTGACACTTCAGAAACTTGTGACGTAATAATATTGTATCCAATATGCATTTCCCTCACCTTTTGCTATTGTGGCGCAGTGCCGAGTGCTTTGCGAATACTAGCTTGCCTGGGGTTCAATTAATTCCGCCCTTATTTTATTCGAGTTGGTATAGTTTGCATGTTGTTGTTATTCATGACTTATACTGATAGTCAGGCATGCATCACGGATGCTTCACGGATTGCTTCACGGATCAGAGCGATGCTCGAACGCACGCTAGTAGCGCTAGTAGCGCTTTCGTTCTCCATGGCAACCAGGCGTGAGCCAATGAAAAGCCAGCACGTATTCCCTTTCTGGCTTTTGATTGGCTGGCGCCTGGTTGCCATGGAGAACGAAAGCGCTACTAGCGCTACTAGCGTGTCCGAGCAGCGCTCAGTTTGATCGGAAACGTCACAGAGCCTCCAAAAATGCCGCACTCGATGTAAACAATGGTAGGGAAGGACGAATTTGTCAATGACCTTCATGAAGTACTCAAGGTACTTGTTTTGTATTTTTTTCCAAACTTACAACTTTGAATTTGGGAATAATTTTATTTAATTCTTAAATTTAAATAAAATAATTTTGAAACCATAACGGTAGCCTAAGAAATTGTTGCTAACAAAATCAAAAGGTCATTATTTCCCTTTAAAGGGATTATACGGGTTTCCGTCCTGAAAGTAAATGCACTCTTTTGCAGTTGTATGAGCTTTAAACACGTTTAGGACATATACCAGGGACCTCAATGCTCATTTAGTCCATTATTTCAGAAATTATCAGCGTTAAAACTTGGGCGTTTTTCGAGACTAGTGTCAGATAACGAGTACTTGATCGGCACTACTGTCCACCACTTTTATCTTAAGATCAATTTTAGAGTTTTGAATTATCTGCAAGTCCTACACTGGATCACAAAATTATTATGCAATTAAAAACTGACAGGACTTTGTATTACTACAGACTGATCGTTGAGGTTTTGTGTTTTTGTGGTTTTCTTTTCTCTGGCCTTTAGTGTTGAGAATTTGGTGGCGGCGTATTAATTTTTTGGCATGAAAATTCATGAAAAATATATAATTTTATGGGAGAACTAGGTAACTGCTGCTGTCGTTGGAACAAAACAAGTTTATTTTCTTTCAAATATTGCTTATTCTACCGGAAATACGCCATACGTGAGGTGTTTTTATTAGCATAAAAGAGATGACTGGCTCTGCCTCAGCCGGTCCTGCAGAAAATACGCGGTGGCATCACCGCGCACTTTGGAATGTCCTTACGTGCAGAAGAAGTCATTTCCAGAAAAATGTGGCTACCGTGGGACTTCTACCACCTTTATAAGTACGTTTTACTATGTAACTCAATTATTCTGGGAAAAGCCCGTATAATCCATTTAACTACCCCTATCAATACCGGCATAATTTCGGCGTTCTGCGATTCCAAGAATTATAACAATCAAGCAAGTAATTAGAAATATGAATTGCATGGAAAATAAAGTATTTTGAGTGTAACTAAAAGTAGTTGTTAATTTAGCATTACCATGTTATTGATTCGTACGCATATTTTTGCTAAATATTTGCGAAATATCCAAGTTACAGGAAACAATAGAGAGGGCGCTGAGGTAGAAAAAGACATTTCGCGCTTCCAATAGAAAATCTGTCGCGCGTACCAAATACTACATATTCAGCACCAATTTGGTGACAAATCGGTGCAGCAGGACCATGTGCCATAAAAAGTGCCGTTTCCTTAAAGGGTACACCTTGGGAAAAGTATGTGGACTGATGGAAAAGAGTGTCCCGATTACGGTTCTGGCATTCGTTTTTGCGAAAAAAGTACCAATTTGTGATAATTGGAAAAATATTGATGTCAATACATATGACGTCACAATAATCTTGCGTCACCAAAACGAATTGTGACGTCATACCGGCAAAAGTCTATCCTTGAATCAGAATATGTAAGCCACACTAACAACCTCATTCGCTGGGTCGCGACTTGCGAGTATATTGGTCGCGATTGAAAATGTGTGAATGCTTACACTATGGCCTTGTATGAGTAGAGCTGGAGTGGCGTTGCGTGAACACACACCCATAATGTTTATGTGCATAAATAAATGTGATATACCTACCCACAAATGTGTTTATATGTGTTCATCGGTGTGTGGTGGATGTAAATAAATATTGCAGCTACCGGTACACTATGGCCCATCAAAAGGTGTGCCTTTTCAAGACGAGTGTGGACATTATTTTCAATTGGAAATCCAATGACAATTGACAAAGTTATAACCAATAATATTTCGAGCTAAGCGGCACTTCAACGTAAACAATAAACAAACTTTGTCAAAATGTAATCAATATATTGCATGAACACCGACCAGCAACCAATCAACAAATGCGCCTTATCACTATGCATCTATTGGTAATTTTCAATTGGAAATCGGTTCGCAATAATTGACAGAGGTAATTACTTAAAGCTGTAACCGCAGGCAGAATGTCTCCCTAATGTATCGCAGTTACAGGTCACCAGGTGCATGTGCTTCTATTGTGGAGAATATTGCAGCTATCGGTACGAGCCACCCTTCAAAAAGTGTGCCTTTTCAAGACGAGTGTCGGTATTATTTTCAATTGGAAATCCAATGAAAATTTACAAAGTTATGGCGAATAATATTTCAAGCTATGAACACACGATGCGTTTCAGTGGCGGCCGGTCCAAATAGCGAACACTTTGTTCTATTACCCTGGCGAAAGGTGGCAGAACTTGTTCTTGCGTCGATCCTCCCTGGTGTCGATGTTGTCGAAGGACAGCAGCTGGAGCAGCTTCGAGAACCGTTTGCAGCCCATGGTGGCTCTGAACACAGCAGGCCCGGTCGACGGAGGGAACAGCTGCGTGACAGTCAGCCGGCTGTAGAAGCCACGTAGGATGCACAGGCCGAAGAAGGCGCACATTTCTGTGTGAGTGACATCCTGAAGCCTGTGCGCCGTCTTCTCAGTGGTGGTGCTGCTGCAGGTAGCCTCTTGCCTCGGTCGCTCACGCTGCAGTCTGACGTTGTTATGGCGCACGATCTTCTCTATTACGTCGTCCCTGATATACAGCGTGAAGGCGTCAGCCTCGTGGATGGTGTTGCACACCGTCTGCCTGGGTCAGGATGTTGGCTGGGTCTCGGCTCCGGCGCGCGGACGGCGGAGTGGTGAGCCACTCGGCGGTGACAGCTCGCCGGCCGTCACGTACGACGTATGCCCCGGCGTCTCTCAGCGGCTGAGGCTGCAAGTCAGCCTGGTGCAGGATCTGTTGCGACCTGGTCAGCTGAGGCCTGCTGATTGGCGGCGCCGGGTCTGCGTCAGACTCGTCAGACGCATCAGCGACGTTGAGAGCGTCTTCGTCACTACCGTCGTCTGCCGCTGCGTCGAATTCTCCATCGTCACCCCCCGTCCCACTCGAGTCAGACACTTGGCTGAGCAGAGCTGCTGCTTCAGCAGGCGTCAAAGCGCGGATGTGGCGAGACATGGTGTCTCTACGCCGTACGCGTGTCTCTCGCACTAATGACTGCCTCCAATACCCTGACAAGTATTCTTTCTCACAAAATCAGCACCGGGTGTCGCAGCTCGAAGGGAGGGGTCAACCGGAACAGTAACCATGGCTCCAGCCAATCCAGGAGGGTCGATGGAGCATGAACAGTCACTAGCACTCAGCAACAGCCGCGGCCGCCACAACCTTTCGATCGTATTCAAGCGCTGGTGCCGTCAGAGTGACTTTACCTGGGATGTATACTAACATTGTCACGTTTGAACTTCTGTTAAACCAAACGTTATGAAGATATGAATGTAAAATTTTGTGTGCAGGTACATAATACACACTTCTATCACATATCTTCCGATTAACAAAACAATGGATATTTTTTATTTTATGACATTGAAAGAACAAAATTGAGGGGTCAATTTTTTTGTTGTTGCAAATCTAAGATCCATTTGAAAGAAAATCTCGCTTGCTTTCTTTTGGCGTCTTTTGTTTGCAATTTGTATCTGAACTTAATTTTTTACGATTTTTCAAACATTTATCGTTTTGCCACCAAAAATGGCATGACATGACGTCATTAAAACGTCATTATCTCCCAAAGTGCAATATCAATTTCATTAAAAATTTGCGAGAAGACGTAGAATTGATAGCATAAGGTTCTGGAAGTTTTAAGTCGATATATATCATAGTTTTCAAGTTATTCAGAAAATCCAGGACCCCCAACCCCCACAGCGGGGCGCGGGTTTAGATGGCGCTACCATCGCCATGCAGGACGGAGACGCTCGGACAAAATTGCCTCGCGCGTACCGGATATTCATTTTTTTTTCGGAAATTTGGCTCAAAATCATAATGTTATGAATCAGAACCATATAATTTCGCTGTCTCCCTAAGATCAAACAGTATATTGCGGACCCTCACCTCGACACAGTCTATTGCGGAGTCGGTGTTTTACATTTCAAGAGCCAATTTGATCTGATAGCCGTAGCTTTTAGAGACATGTATTCTTTGTCGTTAAATATTTCGTTTTCAACAAATTCAAAGCCAATCACATGCTTACCTTAGTGACACAATTGACCTATGAATCAACAACTGACCCGTGCAGCTGGTGAATGGTACGGCACCCGACTTGTGACCTCCGACGAATGAGCTGCGTCTCCTGACCTGTGACCTGTGCTATCTGACCTGTGACCTGTGACCTGTGACCGCGTACCTGTGACTTGTGACAAGTGTCACCTGACTTGTGTGAGTGGTATCTCCTGTCATGTGACCTGCGACCTATAACCTGTGCAGGCACGTAGCCAGGATTTCGTCCAGGGGGTGCGGCGCCTCGAAAGGGCCCCTTCCCGAGCGCTAAAAGGGCCCCTTCCCAAGCGTTGAAAGGTCAAAAGAAAACGGATGAAAAAGCACGTTACAAGGATGGAAAATGCAGTATGACAGGTATGGCATGGGCCATACCAACTTTTAGGACCTGGCGTTAGCAAACTGCCATATCAACTTTGGAACCAGCGAAACCAATTTGGAATCAGCTATACCAACTTTGAATATCTTTTTTAAGCTCAAGAACTGGAACTCTTAACCCACGCACTGCTGGGGGGGGGGGGGGGGTTGATTTCCGCCCCCTCAGATTTTTCGCGGATAGCGAAAAACGGCGGCGCTGTGCGCCGCCGGATTTAGACACACCTGTCAGGACATCAATTTTGCACTTTTTGAGAGAAAAAATAACCTCGGGTCATCTCAGTTCAGGTCACCAGACCAGGTCAAGTGACCCCACCTCCAAAAATGTTTGCAGTTGTGCCAAAGCTAGAGTTTTTCACCGATCAGTTTGAAAATTACAGGATGTTATGAGGGCATCAGTACTTACAATTCGTTTATCTCGGAATTTTGATATCGGTGACCTAAGGTCAGGTCAATTTCGTAACCTCCCATAATGAGTCAATGGGGAAATATACCAATGCTTCTTATGTCAAGGATATGCATGATATTAGTCCAATTACTTCTAGATCATATTATTATGGGATATTATTGATGATCCAAGTGTAAGTTTTGTTCAGTGACCCCTATGGGGTCATTTGAGGTTATGCGAGGTCACCATCACTTTTAAAAAAAAACTCGCGATATAATGAAGATAGAGAAGTAAGCCGACAGCAATGTGTTTGTTTCGTCGAGACACGTCTTCCCATATGCAACATGTTTTACTTGGGTTACCACTTGACCTTGACCTGAGGTCACATTTTTAAGTTAACTTAACAAGGTCATAGTGTATATAATTCGAAGTGCCTTGACGAGATAAACTTAATGGTGTAAACAGTTTCCCATCATCTTTATTAACTAAAAAGTTCACAGCGAAGAACGATTTTGCAAAAAAAACAGCATTTTTCTTTTTTTACCTCTGGAGCCTTTAATATTAATTTGAGATCAATTTTGAACACTGTTTCGATTGCAAATTTCACTGGCTGGCGTGTGCTTTTTTCCGTTGGTTTCTAACTAGCATAGCTTCCGAGATATATGGGAATTTCTGGAGCGACGTCCTAAAACAAGAAGAAAAAAACTGGAACATTGACCTTTGATGACCTCTGGTGACCTTAATTTTGACCTGACCTAAAAAAATACTGAATACTTTCGATAGAAATTGTATAAAGCTATCAAATGACGTTTTCCGCTTGTCGCTACGTAGCGTAGTTTTTTAGATCTCACGGGGGGCGGAAGTCAACTCCCCTGCAGTTCGCTGCAGTGCGCGGGTTAAACAAATTGCGCCGCGGAGCGGCGCGAAAATTTTGAGTCTTCAGCCCTAAATATGCATTCTCATCAATGCGTCACATTGCTTATGGTGCGTACCTCTAAAACTGTTATTGTGCGTTTTAAAAAAAATGCTGAAGTGAACTATTTTGCCCAGGTATATAGGAAGGTAGCAACATAACACATAAGTGCGCCAAGAAACGGCCCGTTTTTTTTTGTATCTAACCTGCATATCATTGAATTTGTAGGTAAATGGCGCCGCGGAGCGGCGCACAAAATTTCAGTTTTATTCCCTGGACAACTGCATTCTTACTGTTGAAAGGCCCAGGGTCTCTTCAGATCGTCTAGGGGCCCCTCCGATCTTTTCAAAGCCCTTTTGACCTGTTCAGGGACTCCTCTGGGAAACGCGAAAAGGGTAACCGGACAAAGGTTCGTAAACATAAGGTTCGTAATGGAAAAAGTTCGTAAGCAAAGGTTCGTATGCAAAGGTTCGTATCGGACAAGGTTCGTATGGGATAAAGTTCGTAACGGCTAAAGTTCGTAATGGAAAAGGTTCGTATCGGATAAAGTTCGTATTCAAAAAGTTTGTAACGCATAAAGTTCGTATGCAAAAGTATGCTGAAGTTCGTAAATGAAAAAGTTCGTAATGGCAAAAGTTTGTGCGCAAAGGTTCGTATCAAAGGTTCGTATCGGATAAGGTTCCGAACCTTTGCTTACGAACTTTTTCCGTTACGAACCTTATGTTTACGAACTTGTGTCTGATTACCGTTACACTTCCGAACGGAGAGAGATAGACAGACACCGTAAACAGTAACGTGTTGCCTGTCATAAGGACAATGGGTTTGTATCGGCTACAGTTCGTATTAAAAAAGTTGTTACTGTTTACCGTGTCTCTCTATCTCTCTCCGTTCGGAAGGGTAACGGTAACCGGACACAAGTTCGTAAACATAAGGTTCGCAACGGAAAAAGTTCGTAAGCAAAAGTTCGGAACCTATACCCGATACGAACCTTTGCATACGAACCTTTGCTTACGAACTTTTTCTTTGCGAACTTCAGCATACGAACCTTTTGCATACGAACTTTATCCGTTACGAACTTTTTTAATACGAACTTTATTCGATACGAACATTTTCCATTACGAACTTTAGCCGTTACGAACTTCATCCCATACGAACCTTATCCGATACGAATCTTTGCATACGAACCTTTGTTTACGAACTTTTTCCAATACGAACTTCTTCCTTTACGAACTTCAGCATACGATCCATTTGCATACGAACTTTATCAGTTACGAACTTTTTGAAAAAGAACTTTATCCGATACGAACCTTTTCCATTACGTACTTTAGCTGTTACGAACTTTATCCCATACGAACCTTATCCGATACGAACCTTTGCATACGAACCTTTGCTTACGAACTTTGGTCCGGGGGCGAGACCAGTATCTCAGCAGGTTATAGAACTGACCACAATGCAATTAACATGTCTATCAAAATAACAAATGAACCACGTGGACCAGGAATATGGAAGTTTAACGATTCTCTATTAGAAGATGAGGTTTACGTATCCACAATCAAGGCATTTATAATTGAGACAGTTCAGCAGTATGCGAATCCAATATATTCAAACTTGTATATTTCTAATTATTTGAATTTTGGAGAGATACAGTTTACTATTTGCATTAAACTATTCTATGAAACACTATTGATGTTGATTAGAGGTGAAACCGTAAAGTATTCAAAGCGAAGGGCAAGAAAACTCCGAGAGGAGGAGCAAGAGGTAATAAGGATTATAAACCAAATACGAACAACCTTTGCTATTAGCGGGGAAGAGCGTGATGCGGACAGACTTACATCAGCACAAAAACAACTTGAACAAATTCGAGAGCCAAAAATTAAAGGACTAATCACAAGGTCAAGAGTACGTTGGTATGACGAAGGGGAGAAATGTTCGAAGTATTTTTTGTCTTTGGAAAATGCAAATGGAAAACGTAAATCAATACAAACACTTAAAGTCAATGGTCAAGTGTTTACGCAGAAGAAGGATATAATTTCAACAATTAGCCAGCAACTTGGTGAAAGATACAAGGCTGTTGGTCTCGCTAATGATTCTGGCGTAACTAGTTTCCTTCGTCGAAATATTAAAAATAAACTTAGTGATGAGCAAAAACAAGCATTAGAACAACCTATCTCACTTAATGAATTAAGCGAAGCTCTAAATTCTATGAAAACTGGAAAATCGCCGGGATCAAACGGGTTCACCGCAAGCTTTTTCAAACACTTCTGGGATCACTTGGGTACCTTTCTGTTCCGGTCTCTTCAGCAAAGTGTAGCAGAAGGCTCATTTCCTCGAACCCACAGAGAAGCTATTGTAACTATGATACCCAAAGCCGGAAAACCATTGGATACAATTAAAGGATGGCGACCCATTTCTTTACTAAATGTAGACTTTAAAATAATTTCAGCGTCCATAACAAACCGGTTAAAACGTGTAATGAACAGCATAATATCGCCATCGCAATCAGCTTATATTAAAGGACGTTGCATTGCTGAGAACAGTCGGTTAATGTATGACGTGATAAATATGGTAAATTATAAAAAACGTACCGGTGTCATAATGGCAGCAGATTTTGAAACGGCTTTTGAAAGCGTTTCGTGGAATTTCTTATTACGGACGCTAGAGTGTTGCAATTTTTGACACCAATTTAACAATTTAATTCAGCTTGCTTATCTGAACAAAAATAACTTCGCAAGAATTCTTATGGATGGATATTTGGGAGAAAATATAAATATGAATCGCGGAATAAGACAAGGAGACCCCGTTTCAGGATACCTCTTCAATATTGTAGTAGAATCATTGGCTAATCAATTAAAGCAGTCGACAGAAATACGCGGTATCACATTGTATAACGAAATAGAAGTACGTCTTTCCCAGTATGCAGATGATTTAATTTTGTTTCTTGATGATCGACCAGAATCGATTACTAGTGCTATTTCTGAAATAAATGAGTTTTCATCCATGTCAGGTTTACAACTAAATGTTGATTAAACAAAATGCCTTCCTATTGGAACACATTCAGTTTGTCCAGAAAGTCATTTACATGGGATACAATACGTAAATGAGTTGAAAGTATTAGGTATAGTTTTTAATAAAAACAACGAATCAATATTTACATCGAACCTAAAGTACAGATTACCCTTAATTGAAAAGGAAATATTGCAATGGAAGAGAAGACATATTAAACTAATTGGTAGGATTACTGTGATCAAATCTTTGCTTATATCCCAAATGGTTCATTTGTTTTTAGCATTACCTTCATCCCCTAAAAAAGACATTAAGAAAATTGAAACAACACTTTTTCGATTTCTATGGGGAGATAAAAATGACAAAGTTAAGCGAACAAAAATTATTCAAGGGCGCGAGGATGACGGATTAGAAATGATTGACGTTAGTAGCTTTATTAAAAGTATGAAGGTAACATGGCTAAGAAGACTGAATCAATCACAACACGACTGGTCCACTATATTACGGAAAAAACTGCCCCCCTTTCAAGAACTGCTAACATACGGCACGAAAGCTCTCAAAAAAGTTAGAAATAATATACAAAATCCTTTTTGGAAAGAGGTAATTGAAGCCTGGAGCGATTATTGTGCATTAAGTCAACCTCGTAATAATCAAATATTAACAGAAAAACTTTGGTTTTCCAATGCATCAAAATTTAATACGTGTATAATAAAAACGTGGGATAGCAAAGGACTAAGATTTGTTGCAGACCTTATAAATAATACAACAGGAACACTATATACAAAAGACGAGTTAGAAGTTGTGTATGGCATTCGTATGACATTTCTTTGCTATACGTCCCTTATAAGAAGTCTTCCAAGTATCGTTAAGGAGACGAATTATAAATCATTAATAGTATATCCTCTTATGCCGCACAAAATAAGCTTAGTAAATAGTAATGCTAGAATATCACGGCTAGCATATAAGGAATATATTTCATGTCTAAGAAACAAATACGAAAAATCACAGAAAAACTTTCAAGATAAGTGGATGAGAGATGTCGGTCATTTCCGCCCTGGAACCATGTTAGATATAAGTAATGTTACGAAAAATACCTATATTCAAGCATTTCATTTTCGTTTAGTTTCGAGGATTATGGCAACCAACAAATTTTTACACATCATCGGCAAAGCTGAAGACGACCTATGCTCGTTTTGTTCTGCCCATGTGGAAACTCTATACCATCTATTCTGGGAGTGCATGGAAGTTCAAACCTTTATTACAACAACTGCACACATCCTTAGATTTAACTTCGGTTTCGTTTCCCACACAAGTAAAAAACATGGTTTTTCCCAAATTTGGATGAGTGTGAAGATATTCAAATACTTATAAACTCGATAGCGAAGATGACTATATATAGCGCCAGACATAATAATTGTAAACCATCAATACAGCAATTCGTGAATACTCTTAAATTAGAAGCCGACAAGGAGTTCCATTCAGCTAGATTAGCTGGTAACATAACTGAATTCCATGGCAAATGGAAGCATTTGAAGTCAATTCCGTTAATGCATATGATTGATATTGCAACAACATAACACAATATTAAGTACAAAAACAAATAATTATAATACAATACTACATAGTAATAAATGTAGTATTACACAATATAGTATACTAACATATATTAATACCATACAACAAAGTATAATAACATATTAATACCATACAAACCACATTATTGCAACAACATAACACAATATTAAGTACAAAAACATATAATTACAATGCAATACTACATAGCAATACATATAGTATTATACAATATAGTATAATAACATATATTAATACCATACAACAAAGTACAGTAACATAACAATACCATACAAACCATATTATTCAATATAGTATAATAACATATACTACAATATAAAATAATACCATAAAAATACAGCATACACGCCTCCGCCTTCCGGCATTCTGCCTCCGGCCCGTCCTTCCCAGGCCGCCCCAAAGCACCGCATGCTGCGGCTGCTGCTGCTGCTGCTGCTGCTGCTGCTGCCGCTGCCGCTGCCGCCGCCGCGGCTGCTGTCGTTGCTGCCGCCCCCGACCGTTGCGCTTGCCCAGTGTGCCGATGCGATAGCTTATACTTATAGTGAACTAGACGCCTGATTGGTTGCGAGCGTCGTTCGGGTGGGCTGGTATGTGGTGCTGTGTGGGATGATGCGTTTTTGTAATATTTCGGAAGATATTTTGTAATCTTTTTTTGAAACTGTTGATGTGGAAGCGTGAAGCGGGTGTTGTGATTGTGTGCTTTGTTTTTTTGTATGTAAATACACCACCGGCGGGAGCCGGATAAAGTGAAAAAAAAACACTTTGGTCCGGGAAGCCGCGGAAAGACATGATGTGGAGTGGGTGATAATGTGATATATATTACATACAAAGAGGGCTTACTCTACAACAAAAATTAAAATCGAAGCTTGCAGGTATATTGTAACACCCTTCGTTAGCGATTAAGAGGCATTCGGTGACATGCCATCGAATGCCTCTTAATCGCTGACGAAGGGTGTTACAATATACCTAAAAACTCTGATTTTAATGTTTTATTGTGGAGTAAGTCCTCTTTGTATTTAATCTTCATCTGGGATCTCTACATGCTTTGGGCCCCTCCGGTCTGACTATGGACTCCTCTGACCTTCCAAGAAGCCCCTCTTGTGTGTCAAGGGGCCCATTCGGCCTGTTCAGAGGTCCTTCTGACCTGGTCAGGGACTGAACTGGCTGCCTTGTCACCCTGCCGACATGCTCAGGGGGCCCTCCGACCTGCCCTGGGGCCCGCTCCGTTCTGACTAGGGGCCCATTCGGCATGTTCAGGGGCCATCCTGACCCACCTAGGGGGCCCTTTCGATATGGTCAGGGGCCCCTCTGACCTGCACAGGGGCCCTTTGAGCTTCCCAGGGGCCCTCTGGGGTCTGTCCAAGGGCCCTCCAACCTGCTCAGGGGCCCTTATAACCTGGTAAGGGACTATGCTGGCTGCTTTGTCGCCCTGCCGACATGCTCAGGGGCCTCTCGACCTGCCCAGGGGCCATCTGTGCTGGCTAGGGGCCCATTCGACGTGCTCAGGGGGGTCTCGGACCCGCTCAGGGGCCCTTTCGGTCTGGCCAGGGGCCCCTCTGACATGCACAGGGCTCTTTTCAACGTCCAATGGGCCCTCTGGTCTTTCAGAGAGGGTCATGGTGGCCCTAAAGAGCATCTGAAGTGCTGTAAACTCTCTAAAGACCACGCGAAGTGTGGTAAGGAGCCCACGATATCGCGCTTCGCGCGGTCTTGTCGGCCCTTTTCGGCGCGCGCAGCGCGCCGAAAAGTGCTCTCCGCTGCCGAAAAGGGCCCTCCTGGCCTCCAGGGTGGTGTGGCCGCACCCGCCCCTCCCCCATTGGCTACGTGCCTGAACCTGTGACCTGTGACCTGTGACCTGTGACTTGTGACCTGTGACCTGTGACCTGTGACCTGTGACCTGTGACATGTGACCTGTGACCTGAGACCTGTGACCTGTGACCTGTGACATGTGACCTGTGACCTGTGACCTGTGACATGTGACCTGTGACCTGCGACCTGTGACCTGTGACCTGTGACCTGTGACCTGTGACCTGTGACCTGTGACCTGCGCCCGCTGACCTGTGCGACTGGCGAACAGCACCAGCAGAGCTCGGCCGCTGGAAGTGATGGGTTGGCTCTTGGCCGGCGCGCTGAACGTGTCGCAGAAGAGGTGCAGCAGTCTGTCGGACCGCGGCTCGGCTGCGTCGTACACCGCCAGCGACTCGGCACAATCTCCATCGGCAGCCACTAGAGGCGCTGCGATCGGGTCCACCCGGAAACTGGTGAACCGGAGACGGACCTGCCGAGACAGCGGAGGCCAAGGGATGGAGTGAGAGACAGGGGGCGAGTGAGAGGCAGATGGATGGAGTGAGAAGCAGAGGGGTGGAGTGAGATGCAGAGGGGTGGAGTGAGAGGAAGAGGGATGGAGTCAGGAGTGAGAGACATAGGGGGCGAGTGAGAGGCAGAGGGGTGGAGTGAGAGGAAGAGGGATGGAGTGAGAGGCAGAGAGGTGGAGGTAAAGGCAGAGGGATGGAGTGAGAGGCAGAGGGTGTAGTGAGAGGCAGAGGGGTGGAGTCAGGAGTGAGAGACAGAGGGGGCGAGTGAGAGGCAGAGGGATGGAGCGAAAAGCAGAGGGATGGAGTGAGTGACATGGGGCGAGTGAGAGGCAGATGGATGGAGTAAAAGGCAGAGGGATGGAGTGAGGGACAGGTGGCGAGTGAGAGGAAGATGAATTGAGCGAAAGGCAGAGCGGTGGAGTGAGAGACAGATGGGTGGAGTGAGAGGCAGATGGGTGGAGTGAGGGACAGAGGGAGGAGTACAGAGGACTGTGCTCGCTCTCTTGACATTCACATCACCCGATGATGCCACATTTCATGTCTATTTCAGCATCTATGAGGTGGATCGGTAGCAACATTTCATTAACCGGAATATTCACAGGTTATATTTTTATTCAGGCATTGTCGCCATAATTTTTTCATCTGACGTTACAGTGTGTCCATAATGAACTGAATATTTAAATATACAGCTGAAGTATGTCACGGATTCTCACCCTCTGTCCGTTCTCTGCTCTGATCAGGTGTCGGTAGGTGATGTGCGTCCGTGCGTCCGTGCTTCCGTGTGTGCGTGTGCGTGTGCGTGTGCGTGTGCGTGTGCGTGTGCGTGTGCGTGTGCGTGTGCGTGTGCGTGTGCGTGTGCGTGTGCGTGTGCGTGTGCGTGTGCGTGTGCGTGTGCGTGTGCGTGTGCGTGTGCGTGTGCGTGTGCGTGTGCGTGTGCGTGTGCGTGTGCGTGTGCGTGTGCGTGTGCGTGTGCGTGTGCGTGTGTGTGTGTGTGTGTGTGTGTGTGTGTGTGTGTGTGTGTGTGTGTGTGTGTGTGTGTGTGTGTGTGTGTGTGTGTGTGTGTGTGTGTGTGTGTGTGTGTGTGTGTGTGTGTGTGTGTGTGTGTGTGTGTGTGTGTGTGTGTGTGTGTGTGTGTGTGTGTGTGTGTGTGTGTGTGTGTGTGTGTGTGTGTGTGTGTGTGTGTGTGTGTGTGTGTCCGTGTGTCCGAGGCTCTCACCCTCTGACCGGTATCCGCTCTGATCAGGTGTCGGCAGGTGGTGTTGGCCGGGTACCAGTGCGCCAGCGACGAGAATTGGCCGCTGTTGTGACCGCTTCGGCGCAGACGGCGGGCTCCGAACACCCAGTCACACAGACCCTCCAGCTTACCCTGCCGAATACAGTCACACACACCCTCCAGCTTACCCTGCCGAACACCCAGTCACACACACTCTCCAGCTTACTCTGCCGAATACAGTCACTCACACCCTACAGCTTACCCTGCCGAATACCCTGCAAACAAAATTCGGAGGGGGGGGGGGGCGGCAGACGTCAAGCCCCCGAGCTGAAAGGGGCCCCAAGCGTTTTTGCTGGTCTGCATTCAGGGCCTCCAGTCGGTCTGATAGTGTATTTTCAGGTATGAGAAAGCCCTTACAAGGCTTGAGAGCACCCTATGTTGGTCTGAGAGGACCATTGGTAGGTCTGATAGGGTCCTTGGTCGTTCTGAGACGGTCCTTGCCGGTGTGAGAGGGCCCTAAGGTCGGTAAGAGAGGTCACTCAGTCTCTTTGAGAGTACTATCGGTGGGCCTGAGAGGGCCCTTTCTAAGCCTGAGAGGGCCCTTGCCAGACTTGAATGGCCCTCCGTCCGTTTGAGAGGGCCATTGTCAGGCCTGAGAGGGCTCAGACCAGGCCTCAGGCTGAGGCGGGCCCAAATGGCTCACCTGGTGTCCGGTATAGGGTCCTCTGAGGCCTAGTAAGGACCCTCTCAGACCGGCGCAGGGTCATCGGAGGCCTGTAAAGGGTCCTCTCAAACAGTCGCAGAGCCATTTCAAGCCCGGAAAGGGCCATCTCTGACTAATGTAGGGCCCACTTAGGACTGGGACTGGGCCTCTCAAACCAGCGTAGGGTCTCTCTAAGGCTTGGTCAGGCCCTCTTAAGCGGGTGTAGAGCCCCTCAGGCCCAAATCACCCCAGGGCCCTCTCAGAACTGGCAAAGGCCCTCGCCGACAGGCGTAGGGCTTTCTCAGACCCAACGAGGGTCTATTTATACCTGACAAGGACACTCATACCGACGTAGGGCCCCTAAGGCCTGTCAAGGGCCATCTAACGCGGGCGTAGGTTCCTTTGAAGCCTGGTTTGGGCTCCCAGACCGTCGAAGGGCCCTCCCAGGGCCAGCAAGGGCCCTTTCAGACCAGTGTAGGGCACTCAAGGGCCTACAAAGGACCTCACACCTGCGTAGGGCCCTCTCAGGCGCAAGAAGGGCCCTATCAGACCGGCGGCCATCGCACTAAGACCTCAAACCAGCGAAGGGCCCTCTCAAACCAGCGTTGTGCCCCCTTAGCCTGGTAAGGGCCCCTTGGACTGTCATAAGGCCTCTGCTGAAAGCTTGGTAAAGGCCCTCTCAGGCCCAGCAAGGGCCGTTTCAGACCAGTGTTGGGCCCTCGCAGATATGGAAAGGGCTTTCTCAGACATGGCAAGGCTTGGCAAGGGCCCCTCGGGCTCTCAGACACGGATGGACTCAGGCCCATCCGACCACGCAGAGGGGCCTCCCCAGACGTTTCGGGGGGGGGGGGGTGGAGGAGGGGGGCACGTGCCCCCTGTGCCCTCCTGGATCCGCCCATGACACAGACCCTCCAGCTTACCCTGTAATACAGTCACAATTCAGGGCCAGCACAGAGCTTCAGCTATGTTTCTTTAACCTGGTCACGTCATGAGACAGCAAGCATTCTGTTGAGCCTGGGACAGGCCAAAGTACCCTCGTCGGCCAGCACAATGAAGTGCGTTATTCGCTGGCAGTCATTTGCGAGATAAGATATTCACCAACATCAAAACAATAAGACACACACCTCTGTATATTTAAGGAAACTTGCATGCTTGCAAGGCATCAGCACTGGAACATTTTTAATCTGAGCATATGCAATCAATCATTTCATTTCCAGCTTTAATCCAGTCGCTCAATTTATCACTTAAAAGAAAGGGGACTGGGGACGGTCGGCAGGAAGTTCCACTTTCAGCCGCCAGGCGGAACTGGGAAGGGACTGGTGGACTGACCCGGGACTGGTGGACTGACCTGCGTGTCCCATTTGTCTGGGTATCAGGAAGACCTTTTATATGTCACTGTCACTAACAGGTCGGTGTCTGACCCGGTGATGGAGTGTAGGAACCTGCACGGCAGGGGGTCAGGAAGGTGAAGGTCTTGCTGACCTGGTGGACTGACCTGGGTGTCGCGCTTTCCCGGCACGCTGCCGACAGTGAACTGAAAGCCCTCGTTGAGAAGCGGCCCGGCAGCAGAACTGGTGAATGTCACTAACAGGTCAGTGCCTGACCCGGTGATGGAGTGTGGGAACCTGCACGGCAGGGGGTCAGGAAGGTCACCACGCACGGCAGGGGTCAGAAAGGTTACCACGCGCGGCAGGGGTCAGAAAGGTCACCGCGCACGGCAGGGTCAGAAAGGTCACCACGCACGGCAGGGTCAGAAAGGTCACCACGCACGGCAGGGGTCAGAAAGGTCACCACGCACGGCAGGGGTCAGAAAGGTTACCATGCGCGGCAGGGGTCAGAAAGGTCACCACGCACGGCAGGGGTCAGAAAGGTCACCGCGCACGGCAGGGTCAGAAAGGTCACCACGCACGGCAGGGGTCAGAAAGGTTACCACGCGCGGCAGGGGTCAGAAAGGTCACCACGCACGGCAGGGGTCAGAAAGGTCACCACGCACGGCAGGGGTCAGAAAGGTTACCACGCGCGGCAGGGGTCAGAAAGGTCACCGCGCACGGCAGGGTCAGAAAGGTCACCACGCACGGCAGGGGTCAGAAAGGTCACCGCGTACGGCAGGGGTCAGAAAGATCACTGCGCGCGGCAGGGGTCATAAAGGTCACCACTCGCTCTGTTGCAGCACACGCGCACTCGGCTTCAAGAAGTGACCGTCAGCATGAGAACGATTGCGAAGGGTACCGACTGCGTACGTGTGTGATTTTTAAGAATAGGTCAATATCCTGGGCCTTGTTAATATTTTACGGTCCAAAAGTTGCAATGGACACTGGGAACTTTCATAGACTTGCATAATACAAAGTAAAGTATTTCAATTTTCCGGCATTAAAATGGAATAGGCGGATTAATGTATCTAAATAATTATAGTATGACGGATACAACCAACTTACAAGATCGAACACATTGAAACAGTTATTTACATTACAATTTACATTTGGGGATATACTTAAAGAAGATTATATAGCAAGTATAGTACAAATAATGAAATATACTCAACCAAAATAGATGATTAAAGATATTTTGAGTGGGAAGAAAAAGGTATTTCACTTCTCCATTGTTCATATTCTACTCAAATTTCCATCAGTAGTTGTGAACAGATGGCCCCAGACGGTTCTACCTTCCAAAAGGTAGGCGGCTCTACCTTCCAAAGCCGCAGAAGGTGCCGATCTTGGGATCAATCTCATTCTTCCCGTCATATATCGTGATAAAGTCCCTCGTACATCGAGCCGAGTCTGACGTCAATGGCCTGCCGGAACAAAGAATGACGTCATATCATCTGATAGCAGTGGCCTGCCGGAACAAAGCATTACGCCACAACACGCCACCGCGCCGCTTCTCATCGATTCCGTGCGATGTCTGGAGGGTAGACTGCACCGCAGAACACTCGTGCCTGGCGGAACAGCATGCCAATACAATTGAAGCGGACAGTCATGAAACGAAGGAACTGAAATGATCTGAGGTTTTGCATGAACGGGCGACGCTTTTAATCGATTCACCAGTAATACACACCAACTTTAATACATCTGCCTCAAGCCACTGTTGGGCGCCATCAATGTGGACATATTCCCCGCCTCATCGTCCAGCTTAACACAGCCATTACTCGCAATATACCAAGTTGCTTGCCGAAGGCTTTCATCACAGGAATATGTCGATATGCGTATCTTTGGTACGGCGTATGCTGCATGTTGGGATGAACTGTGTGTAATACGGCTCACCTGAGTGGACAGATCATAGGACTGTCGCAGCGCTGGCCGTCGATGCTGACCTGCTGGTCGGACGTGTACAGACGAATGAAGGCTCTCTCCACATTCAGGTGGTACCGGCAATGCAGGTCTGCAAACATCGCCCATCGTCATGTTCCGGTGCATTTCGTTCAATGGAATTGTATTAGTAATGCCCTCTATTGGTACTGTTCGTGCAGTGATATGTCAGCCGACGCTCCAAACCCTTTGCAACGAGGCACGAGCTGTGCCAGCGTAATTGGCGGGAACTGACTATCAAATATTTTGCAAATAATTTACGTCACACGTCACATTACCATATAAAGAGCTTGAATAACTGTTGACAATCAAAAGAGCAAGCGGTTTCCTAACAAAATGTACATGCATCATCTTGAAAATAAATTGTAACTGTAATAAATTGTTATATGCATAGCCCCCCCCCCCTAAGGGTTGAACCCCCCTTGTTCCCACAACAAGGGGAGGGGGGGGGGGGGGGGGGGGGGGGGGGAGGGGGGCTCAACCCCCATTCTTTGGTGCAAATTTTTTTATTTTGTTTTTGTTACATGATGAAAACTAGAGAGAGCGCAAGGTGCCCAAGAAGACAAGAGATCAAATCCGCAAGGAAATCTCACATACGGTGACTGGGTTTCCCCCAAAAGATCAAAGTTTCACTAACACATCCAATTTCACACTCCTCTTCCTCCACTTGCCGTGGCGTTCCTACGGCCTGAGCACAAGTATCATTTTATCTCACTGCATTTCACTTTAGATGGAGATAGGATATTTTGGAGACCACCTCTGGCGGGAAAGGTACCGTAAAGCTGACGTCACTTCTTCTCATAGCATAGTTAACGGAAGGCGAATAGCTCGCCTAATTCAGGCTAACTACGCACTCCAGGAGCCCGCTCTACATCAGCGGAAACTTACTCCTGGGGTAAGGTCCAGGGTAGGCTGGTGATTGGACAAAACAGCTGTCTGACCGGCACCGTCTGAAGACGCGCTCGCAGTAGTTGTTCGGTCCCACCTGTGGACACAGACATCACCCAGATAATCGCTGGATCCGAGTTATGAACAGAGTTCAATCTCAGATAGCTGGTGTTTGGTCCGACCTGTGGACGGAGTTTGCTATTGTATTGTATTGTATCTCAGGTGCAGACTGGTTACTGATTCAACTTTTTTTGGAACGATTCAATCATGATTCATTTTGGAATCTGAATGATTCAATCACCGTTCGATTCACGGATACAACTTCGAGAATTGATTCTTTCCGATGCAAAGAATCAAAGCAAATATTTTAATCGATTCACGTTTGATTCAACATTTAAATATATGTGGTGAATTTATGTTAATAAAATGGAACCATACATATAAATGATCATTAAAACAGTGTTACAGCAATACTATTTCAGTATACATGAATGCAGCCACTGGGACTGCATGTATTTGCACAATTTACCAATGTACTTGAATCGTTAGGAATCGTTAAATCTTTTGATTTAATCAGCCTTGATTTGATGCGGGTTTCGATTCAATCACGATTCATGAATCAAAAGATCTGGTGGTGAATCAATTATTTCTTTATTCAAGGAATTTTGATTAAA
>JAXIVJ010003847.1:35000-37500 GCA_036785665.1 Chirona hameri
GGTGTTGAGAAGTGTTTTCTCGCAAAAACGCTGCAACGGCTGACCCGATTGTGTGGAAATTTGGTGTGTGGTTAGGGACCTCTCAGCTGCCACTTTCCCACAAGTAAGGGGTGGGGTGCCTCTGCTCGTGCGCACGTGCACACCCTATTCTATATCTCAGGTACGGCTGAGCCGATTGTGTTTAAATTTGGTGTGTGGTAGGGATCTCTCAGCCGCCACTTCCCCACAAGTCACGGGTGGGGTGACTGCACGTGCGCACGTGCACACCCCTCTTCTTTATCTCAGGAACGGCTGAGCCGATTGTGTTCAACTTTGGTGTGTGGTTAGGGACCTCTCAGCCCCCACTTTCCCACAAGTCAAGGTTGGCGTGCCTCTGCACGTGCGCACGTGAGCACCTTTTTTGTATCTCAGTAAATACTTGCCCGATCGAGTTGTTTATTCCCCATACATTTCCTTCGCGTTCGCTCGTTCATCGCCAACTACGGCGCCTTACTGGTATTGATTAACTTGCGCATTGTACAGGGCTGCGGAGTCGAAGTCGGAGTCGGAGCCGTCGGAGTCGGCAGTTTTGGCCGGCGTCGGAGTCGGAGTCGGATCGCTAAAATCTACCAACTCCGACAATGGCCAGGAGTCGGAGTCGATTTTTTGACATTGGATTAGGGATAGGTGGTAGGTTTTACGCATACACAAATGCAGCGTATTTTCTTGATTTTTCGATATACTTTTCACACAAATCTTAAACCGCCTTCTGTCCTAAAACTTCCTCTTAACTTCTCGTATTTTTGCTATTCAAATTCTTGATTTTGTTTGTAACGCCACGACCCATAGTGATTTGTGAAGACACTTCGATTTTCACTATGGTCGTGACGTCACAACTACAAGGACATGAGCTTAATTGTTTAGTTTGTATTCATTTCTGAGTTTATTTCGATTTTGTCTTTAATTTTGGTTTACATTTACGTTATGAAAAAGTATCCTTGTTTTATGAACCCAAAATATTGGTACCTTACAAAATTGTCCCCAACTCCATTGGCGATTACTTTGGTCGGTGGAATATTCGTCAGCCTAGTTAACTTTACATCCCTTTCGAAAGAAAATTAGTGAAAAATGAAACCTGTAGTCTACTATCTCGCGGTAGATTTTCGCTTGATGAAGATCGGGAATAATTTTAACGTAATTGTGCTCGTTTCGTTGGGGAGCTTCGAATCATACCATGGTGACCAGGTTAAATCAAATAAAAAATTGTACCTAAAGTCAAGTTAATTTAAGGTAATGTGGTGAATCAGGTGCGCCCTGCTGCGCAATGTTGGACACGTCTCGACGAAACATACACAGTGGTGCCGATCTCACGTTCCTATCTTTATTTATGCCATCAAGAGTTAAAGGGAGTGTGCCTATTCACATCACTTAGTTGGGGTTATTGACACTGGTCTATAGAACACAATTTTCTGAATTGAACCATTACTTCATTTCTCAGATTCACCCTAGTTGCTGAGATATTCAAAGACTCCAAGAATTTGCTTGGGAGCAAAAAGTTATCGGGTAGACTCCAGAGGGCTTCCGCTACTAGAAGCACTGACAACTATCGATTAAACTGATAGCATATTGTTAGCGCCGGGCAATAGCAATTCAACAAAACAGCTCGTGCACGCTGATAGCAGCAGCCGAACAGAAACTGGACGGCCATCATGTTTTTCGATGATGGCCGTTTCGATGATGGCCGATGACATTTTTTTTAAAGAAGATATTCGTTTTACATAACATCACCATAGTGGCGATCGTTTTATAGATATAGAGAAAAAACAAGAAAAAAAACAATATATGTGAGAATTCAACTAAAAGGGCTCCAGATGTGAATTTCATCATACACAACAATCAAACAACAGCTACTTCCGTATGAATTTTTTTTTGACATTACAAAGCAGTAGGCACACTCCCTTTAACCCTATTAGTGTCGGCCCCCTTAAACCCCCCTTATTAGTGTCGGCCCCCCTAAAACGACCCCCCTTAAGGTTTTTCCGCTCCTGTCCCCAAACGAGTAAAGATACAGCTATCACAATTTTGGATTTTCCTAAATATTAATTGAGCACATTTTGTTTTTAATCGTCAGCTCACCATGGGCGGCTCCAGGCGTGGTTTAATTGTCAGCTCACCATGGGCGGCTCCAGGCGTGGTTTAATCGTCAGCTCACCATGGCCGGCTCCAGGCGTGGTTTAATCGTCAGCTCACCATGGGCGGCTCCAGGCGTGGTTTAATCGTCAGCTCACCATGGGCGGCTCCAGGCGTGGTTTAATCGTCAGCTCACCATGGGCGGCTCCAGGCGTGGTTTAATCGTCAGCTCACCATGGGCGGCTCCAGGCGTGGTTTAATCGTCAGCTCACCAGGGGCGGCTCCAGGCGTGGTTTAATCGTCAGCTCACCAGGGGCGGCTCCAGGCGTGGTTTAATCGTCAGCTCACCAGGGGCGGCTCCAGGCGTGGTTTAATCGTCAGCTCACCATGG
>JAXIVJ010003847.1:45000-89128 GCA_036785665.1 Chirona hameri
ACGCCTTTGCGGGGTCACCATATCAGATCAAGGTAAGCCCCTGCTGAACATTATCGGATGTTACATGCCATATTGGAATTCGTCGGGAGCAAACGTGGAGGAGTACGCTACAGTGATTAGCAAACTCGATGTCATTATCTCATCACTTCGGCCATCTGCGCCTGTTATTTTAGTCGGAGATTTCAATCGTGCCTTGTCCCCTCTGCCTGCCGAGTTGCGGCCTTCTGTGTGGCACCGCCTGCAGGGCTTCACTCCCCACAGTGCGATGATGCAGGATTTACTCGAGGATAATGGACTCGTGGTCGCTGAATTTCACTATCCTCAGGCTGTGTCCTATACATACGCTCGTGGTGGCTGTCAATCCCACATAGATCACATTGAATACCACAACGCTTCATGTTCAATGTGCAGGGCTGCACCATTTTGCCTCCTGATCAGGACAACTTGAGCCCGCACCTACCGCTGATATGCAGGATGATCGTATCTGCGCCTCCACGTGCCGATTGTTCTGCCCACCCGATAGGCAATGTTGCCGCGTAATCAGACGTACTTGTTTGGAGCTGTGCGGAAAAGCTGCATGCGTATAACATATCATTGGAGGAGTTACTAGCCACCCACCTACCTACCTGCGGCGATTCTCTGGATGAGCTCGATGCCACGATCACGAGCTGCATTCATGTTGCTGCTCGTAACGCCGGGTGTGCCAAGCCGCGGAGGCGTCCCAGATCCTGGTGGACTCCTGCCATGGCAGCTGAACGAGACCGGACACGCTTCTGGCGCCGGCTGTGGCACCAATGTGGCCGGCCTGCTGCCGCAGCTGTCAGCAACTGCTACTGTGCAGCCAGGCGAGCCTATCGCCGGGCACGCCGAGCAGCAGCCTCGGTCATATTGAGAAGGAGGCCAGTCTTCTCCGGACGCTGCGCCGATATCGCAATCTGCACGCCTTTTGGCGCCGTGTCCAGCGAGTCCAACGCGGTGGCTTACCTCCTGGTTTGGAACTTGGCCCTCCGACTTCCTAGCCCACTTCCAGGCGGTACACCAGGCCAGCCATGACGAGCTGAGCCCCGAGAAGCGGCGAATCTCTGACGCTGTGGAAGCACGCGTGGCCGCGTACAGAGACGACATCCGCACCTGCATCGTCACTGCAGATCAGGTAACCGGTCTGCTGTCTCGCCTTGAACGCGGCAAGGCTCCAGGCGTGGACGGCGTGACGTCAGAGCACCTCGTACACGGACGATCACCCGCGCTCATGGCAGCACTGGCGCGCCTGCTGTCACATTGCCTATCTACATGCAGTGTTCCCGCCTCATTCGCAGATAGCAAGGTCGTGCCACTGTTAAAGAAGTCCAGCTTAGACCCGAACTGCATGGCAAATTACAGGCCGATCGCCATCACTACATGTGCATCAAAGCTGCTGGAGCTTCTGGTTATGGACGAGCTCAAGTCGTCTTTCAATCCGCACGACCTGCAATTTGGATTTGTATCGAAACGCGGTTCTGCTCAAGCATCACTTCTAATCGGCGAGACTGTTCAGTTCTACCGACGAAGAGGGCTGTCCGTATTCTCAGCATACCTCGATGCACGTAAATGCTTCGACCGCATCTGGCACGACGGCCTTTTCTTCAGGTTTGCAGAACACCTGAGCGTGAACTCCTGGCTTCTGCTTGTCAGCTGGTATCGTCGGCTTTCTGCTCAAGTGATCTTCGGAGGCACCACCTCGGAGCAGTTCAGTATCCATCGGGGAACGAGGCAGGGCGCCATATTATCACCAGCACTAGCAAATATATTCCTGTCCCCACTGCTCCGGACCTTGGACAGCAGCGGCTGCGGTGGCCACCTGCGCGGCCACCATGTTCCTGAAGTTTGTTATGCCGACGACCTGATGTTGTTGTCGACTAATGCCAAGAACCTCGCAACTCTCTTGTGGCTGGTTGGGAACTTCGTTGAGAAGTGGCGCCTCGAATTTGTTCATCCGGAGCCGTCAAAAACAAAAAGTCACTGCATTGTCTTCGGAAGTGAGCTCCTGGCACATGCACCCACCTGGACCTTGCCAGATCAGATGCTTCAGGTGCGCCCTCAGACGGAGCACCTCGGCGTTGTGCTGGACTCCCGCCTGTCAGCCGCGCAACATATGGAGCAGCGTACCAAATGGGCTCGTGACGCCTTCTATGGCCTCACGCCTGCTGAAATGCTCGCCAACCGTCTCTCTGCAGCAGACAAAACATACCTGTGGAAGACAGTGGTGATGCCAACTCTGATCTTTGGCTGCGAGACTGCACCTCTCAAACCTTCAGATGGGGAACGTTTAGATTCCCGCCAAGCCGCTTGCATCAAGGCCGCCCTGGGACTGCCACGCACTTCCCACCACACCGCTTTGCTTACTGCCTTACACGTGCCCCCCATACACGAATCGCTCAGAGGCTCCATATTTCAGCGTTTTAGAGCAACCTTCCGCTCGTCCCATCGACTGCATCAGATATATATATATATATATATATATATATATATATATATATATATATATATCTCGGGTCTCGCTCAGCTCGATGTGAACCCTGATGCACTTGCTGGCTCATTCTTGTCCCAGGTCTATGCAATGTGCAACAATGACTTCGGCGTCATCCTGGACATCGCTGCCGGTTGCATTGACCCTGAACGTTTACGCACACCCCGTAGCCCAAGTGGGCTAATAGACAGTATCAGGCTGGTACTGTCCGGACCTCAGTGCCAAGCGACAAGACGCTTGCTGAGGCTGCTTAACTCAACGTAGTATTTCTAGGAGACTAGCGAAGCCAACCCAGTTCCGCCTAAGCAGACGGATGAGGAGTAGGTATACTCACTGTTAGTGTTCTGTTTCTGTCTCTGTTCTGTTTATGCATATACTTGTCACATTATGATACCTAATAATATTGATTGATTGATTGATTGATTGATTGAATACCTAATTGTACTTGGGTCATTAAGAATGAGATACAATATCATATTATTAAAATAACTATTCTGATCTAATGCGTATCCTCTGATAAGGAAACATTTGTACATTTTGCTATGGACTTAAAATGGGAAGGTCACGAAACTGGCCTGACCTTAAGTCACCGATAGGTAAAAAAAATCAGAAATAGCAGCATGGTAGGTATGTATTGCACCTATGGACCGATTACGTCCTGTGAGTTTTAACCCGCGGCTTACTGGGGGGGGGCTATTTTGTGCCCCCTCACGTTATTTTGTAATATCTTCTGAACCAACACTAGTATCTTCACCAAACTTTCGGTATCCTCTCTCACATCAATTCTACACATGTTGGTCAAAGGAAAAAGATGAGCTTATGATAGGTCAACCGGGAATGATGTCAGAGTGACGTCATGTTCTGCGTTTTTTTATTGAAAAATAAGGGTTTGCGGAAAACGCTGTCACAAGTACAATTTCTAAGATAAATCCAATTGTCATATATCAAATGACTGATAATAACTTAGCTCTCAAACTGCAATCTCGGATTTTTGAGTTTTACTTGATCTGTGCAGTATACGCACCTGAACATAGCCTCCGTGGCACGTCGTGCTGTTGTGTACCCGTCCGACGTTGAACGTTTTAAATCGAATGTCGATCACATAGTCCGAGCTGGGAGCTCCGGTGGGCCTGAAACGAACACATGGCTTTCAGTCAGATCCATTAACGAACTCTTCAGGATAAGACAACTATGATACTGGAACACATGGACTGAATGTGTGCAATAAAGTTTACTGACACGCGTCAGACAATATTGTTTTTTGTCAGATATTGTTTGCCAGATGAAATGACCAGTGGAAGAAATACTGGATTGTCAGGGCCAGGGGTGTGACGTAGGTGGGGCAGCTATAGAGGCTGTGCAGATTGGTGAAAAGCATGTGGAAACATAATTGCAGTTCACTGTTAATTATTCACCACTGCTAATTATGTTCAATCATTTCATGTTTATTTATTTATTTCTGGATAATGAGCAACAGGCATTCCCCTAATGCCAGCTGAAGTCGAGCAGTTAGGTTTTGTTTACTGCACAACATGACAAGTAGTTAATTCTCCTTAGTCTTTCCTCAACCTGACATGGGTGGTAAAGTGTTCTGTCTTTATGGATAAGGTCGGGGACAAAATACTCCTCATGAAGTACTCGAGGGTCAAAATGCCAGTAAAAATAATTACGATGCATTCCTGTGAAAATTTACTAAGCAATCATGTCCTTAGATATACTGATAGTCAAAACCACTTCAGATGTATTATTCACTTAATCATCATATTCATCACGTCAGTATGTATGACCATTTGCATTTTTTTTATTAGCAGTTGCGTTTCAGCCCGTCATTGGCAATAATTTAGTTTCACCCATATTTCCAACGAAAAAATATATACCAGCTATCTAGTCGACAGTTGATTCCTCGGGGCCGGGGCCGGGGCCGGGGTACTTGTGCATTTGCAATGGAGTAGGCTACTGTCAGACTGTCCGGTCAGTGGATTTCACTGTTTTGGGACTTTGAGAGTTCTACTATAAATAGTAGAAAATCCGATTCATTCAGCATGAACATCCAGCAGTTATCACCCCCGTGCCGTGCCGGGGGTGGGGTGTTTCGATGCCCCCCTGAGGTTTTTCGCGGATAGCGCCGCCGTTTTTGGCACAGCTGTTTGGGCATCAATTGTCCACATTATGAGATAAAAAAAATACCTCGGGTCATCTCAGGTCAGGTCATCAGACCAGGTCACGTGACATGGTCTGATGACCTGACCTGAGATGACTCGAGGTATTTTTGTTACATAATGTGGACAATTGATGCCCAAACAGCTGTGCCAAACACGGCGGCGCTATCCGCGAAAAACCTGAGGGGGGCGTCGAAACACCCCACCCCCGGCACGGCACGGGTTAAAATATAGGGATGATGTGAGCATACAGCCAGGTGTTAGGGTATTCATGTGAAGTAAAAAAATGACCCCAGCTGAGCTGGGGTCATTTTTGTATGTGCCACTTTTGGTCGGGGTCACTCAAAACACTTTTACCACCACTGCTCGACCAGCCCGTCGGGCCAGCCCCTCCTCTGCTGATGGCTCGACAGATTCTGCCATAAGCCATTTCAGTTAGAGATTACCGATGATTGGAGTAGACGTGTTGCACCAGTCGATCTCTTCATAACTTTTCACCAACTAAGGACTTAAAGAGCAACCGGCTCATAGTCTATCTGAGATCCATGATCTTAGCTTCATTTCTAGAAGCGATTCCAATTGTACAGTACAGATTAGCAGTACGTCACTGCTCGTTGCAAGGACCTTTTTACATTGACTCGAGCTTTACCAGCATTTCATGTCTCAGCACCACTTTGTTCCCAGTATCACCAGTCAGCTGTCGAGACGTTACTTACCTGAACTTACACCCCAAAGGTGTGATGGATGTCTCAGCGGTGACGCCCGGAGTCGAGACATTGAGACATGTCTCACCTGAACTCATACCAGCACGTCATTGGCTTGTTGTATGTCTCAGCGGTGACGCCCTGGGTCGAGACATTGAGACATGTCTCACCCGAACTCATACAACCACCTCAAAGGTTTGTTGTATGTCTCAGCGGTGACGCCCGGAGTCGAGACATTGAGACATGTCTCACTTGAACTCATACCAGCACCTCAAAGGTTTGTTGTATGTCTCAGCGGTGACGCCCTGGGTCGGGACATTGAGACATGTCTCACCTGAACTCATACCAGCACGTCAGTGGCTTGTTGTATGTCTCAGCGGTGACGCCCGGAGTCGAGACATTGAGACATGTCTCACCTGAACTCATACCACCACCTCAAAGGTTTGTTGGATGTCTCAGCGGTGACGCCCGGAGTCGAGACATTGCGGCATGTCTCACCTGAACTCATACCAGCACGTCAGTGGCTTGTTGTATGTCTCAGCGGTGACGCCCTGGGTCGAGACATTGAGACATGTCTCACCTGAACTCATACCAGCACGTCAGCGGCTTGTTGTATGTCTCAGCGGTGACGCCCGGAGTCGAGACATTGAGACATGTCTCACCTGAACTCATACCAGCACGTCAGTGGCTTGTTGTATGTCTCAGCGGTGACGCCCTGGGTCGAGACATTGAGACATATCTCACCTGAACTCATACCAGCACCTCAAAGGTTTGTTGTATGTCTCAGCGGTGACGCCCTGGGTCGAGACAGTGAGACATATCTCACCTGAACTCATACCAGCACCTCAAAGGTTTGTTGTATGTCTCAGCGGTGACGCCCGGAGTCGAGACATTGAGACATGTCTCACCTGAACTCATACCAGCACGTCATCGGTTTGTTGTATGTCTCAGTGGTGACTCCCGGAGTCGAGACGTCTTCGTAAATCGCCACTGTCTTGTTGCACTGACCATGCTGGATCTCAACAGGCAGAAACTCTGAAACACCGTGCCGGGATCGGTGGCACATACATACACTGATACTGGACATGTGGCAACACCCAAATCACAAATCAACATGCGTAACTCAAAAATGTTGTTATAAACATTTGAGAATGAGTTAAGTCACATTATATCGTGCGTGAGCAAATGCTTCCATTCTTCTTCCCTAATTTTCGAGCAATGCTGACTAGCGAAGTATCCTTCCTGATTGATACTTCTGTGTTGACATTGCTAATGCATTTCTTAGTAGAGCCCTTCATGGAATGGGAATCCCCATGAAACCCATGGAACGGGATAGAAATGGGTGGGAATGGGGCCATTTTTGGAAATGTAACGGGTTGGAACGGGTTTGGGACAGCCCATATAATTTGTTATCACCACAAACAGTGGAATATGCTGAAACGGGTGGGAATGGGAGCCCCATCAATAATGAATTCGGATTGGAACGGGCTTGGGTCTGGTTGAATGGGCTGGAACGTGATGGGGGCTGAAAATGTGTCCCATGAAGGGCTCTATTTCCGACCACTACTTTCTTTCGCACAACGCACACTGTTGGTAAAATAAGATTACCATTTCTTTGCTGTAAAGTGCGCTGATGAGTTACTCATTCTTTATTAAAAGGAAACCTTAAAATTAGGAACTAGTCAACGACAGATACGCGACAAATACGCAAGAAATACGATACGCTTTTACGCGAGAAAGTTGACAAAGCACAGTCCAGTTCCACCGTTTGACTGTTTCCCGTTTTTAGCCATTTTCGGACAGCGGAAAATCGACGGCTGGGGCCACAAGGACGTCCTTGTCGCCCCCAGCATGTGAGCAGGTCAACGTTTTCAATTCTATTGGAATCATCCTTAAATTGTATTTACGTCTGTTCATTTACCTGACTTTAATTCACTTTATATGAGAGCAAGAGTAAAATATTGATGGCATTTAGTTGAATTTAAATAGGTAGGTTCTTTTTGCATTTTAGACTTTTCTCCATTAAATTTTGTACTGCTGACTGTTATTTGTGTCAGCTTTTCATTCTTTCTGACTTTAAGTTTTTCTAACCTTTCTTGGTTTCACATTTGTTTCTTTCTATTTTGCTTCGTTGACTTTTCGTTACCTTCGATTTGCTATCATTTTGAACATTTAACTCATCCCGGTAGCTCAGCAGGTGAGCTCACCCCGCGTTCGATCCGATTCTCGTTCGTCAAGGCAGGAGAGCTCGCCACTCTTCAGCAGCTCGCACCCCTACTAGGGCAATTCACCTTTTGACTGGAATGATCTGTGGCTGATGATCGGCCGCGGTTAGATAAGATCAGCCGGGAGAAATCCACACCGAGGCATAGAGGTTCGTAAAGCTTTCGACTCTTTAACTCAGCTGTTGAACAGTACCTGCGCGATCGATCGAATGGTAGAGGCCAGGCTACGCCGCACACTGTTCTCAACGAACAGCTCTGTTGCCAAAAACTCGTCCAACCCAAATGGTCAGACTAAATTGGCACAAGCGTCTATACTCTGCACTGCGCAACTCACCCTGTCTGGCGACTGGTGGGTAGTGTTCATCATAGCCGCGTCCACTGCTCTGACTGCACTGCGCAACTCACCCTGTCTGGCGACTGGTGGGTAGTGTTCATCATAACCGCGTCCACTGCTCTGATTCAGTCCCGTGAGCAGCAGCAGCAACAGCAGCAGCAGCCGCTTCAGTGCTGGCGACATCCTGCCAGTCCTCACCGTCCTCACCGTCCTCACTGGCAACACAGCCATGTCCTCCCCACTCCTCACTCCACCGCCGATGCCGCCGGCCGGATCAGACAACCCCCTTCAGCAACATCCACACTGAGCTAACCTCGCCTCGTCACTACCTAGTCAAAGCCCCAGGGCAGGGGCTGAGCGTTTCCGGCTGGCGGGCAGGCTGTGCCGCGTCGCAGTGTGTCACTGGGCCGGCAGAGAGACGCACGGATCAGCACACAACACTGGCCCACTGCCGCCGGCTGCTCTGCCGGCCGCGTATTGAGCGAGGCGGCGGCGGCGGCGGCGGCGGCGCAGAACTGACATAGGCGCCGCCAGGCACACAGACTGGGGCAAGCGCAGCAGTGGCACCGAGTTGGTGGCATTGGTAGCGCGTAACTTCTGATACTTCCATGATGATTCGCTACAAAGTGGATTATCTCGTGCCGGTTACACCTCTGAAGTCGTCACGACCTTTTTTGTTTGTTTTAGACAAGTTACGGATCTGTATCAATACCGGACCAGTCTGTATCAATACCAGACCAGTCTGTATAAATACCGGACCAGTCTGTATCAATACCGGACCGGTCTGTATCAATACCGGACCAGTCTGTATCAATACCGGACCATTCTGTATCAATACCGGACCAGTCTGTATCAATACCGGACCAGTCTGTATCAATACCGGACCAGTCAGTATCAATACCGGACCAGTCTGTATCAATACCGGACCAGTCTGTATCAATATCGGACCAGTCTGTATCAATACCGGACCAGTCTGTATAAATACCGGACCAGTCTGTATCAATACCGGACCAGCCTGTATCAATACCGGACCAGTCTGTATCAATACCGGACCAGTCTGTATCAATACCAGACCAGTCTGTATCAATACCAGACCAGTCTGTATCAATACCAGACCAGTCTGTATCAATACCAGACCAGTCTGTATCAATACCGGACCAGTCTGTATCAATACCGGACCAGCCTGTATCAATACCGGACCAGTCTGTATCAATACCAGACCAGTCTGTATCAATACCGGACCAGTCTGTATCAATACCAGACCAGTCTGTATCAATACCGGACCAGTCTGTATAAATACCAGACCAGTCGGTATCAATATCAGACCAGTCTGTATCAATACCGGACCAGCCTGTATCAATACCGGACCAGTCTGTATCAGTACCAGACCAGTCTGTATCAATACCAGACCAGTCTGTATCAATACCGGACCAGCCTGTATCAATACCGGACCAGTCTGTATCAATACCAGACCAGTCTGTATCAATACCAGACTAGTCTGTATAAATACCAGACCAGTCTGTATCCATACCAGACCAGTCTGTATCAATACCGAACCAGTCTGTATCAATACCGGACCAGTCTGTATCAATACCAGACCAGTCTGTATCAATACCAGACCAGTCTGTATCCATACCGGACCAGTCTGTATCCATACCAGACCAGTCTGTATCAATACCGGACCAGTCTGTATCAATACCGGACCAGTCTGTATCAATACCGGACCAGTCTGTATAAATACCGGACCAGTCTGTATAAATACCGGACCAGTCTGTATCAATACCAGACCAGTCTGTATCAATACCGGACCAGTCTGTATAAATACCGGACCAGTCTGTATCAATACCGGACCAGTCTGTATAAATACCGGACCAGTCTGTATAAATACCGGACCAGTCTGTATCAATACCGGACCAGTCTGTATCAATACCGGACCAGTATGTATAAATACCGGACCAGTCTGTATAAATACCGGACCAGTCTGTATCAATACCGGACCAGTCTGTATAAATACCGGACCAGTCTGTATCAATACCGGACCAGTCTGTATAAATACCGGACCAGTCTGTATCCATACCGGACCAGTCTGTATCAATACCGGACCAGTCTGTATCAATACCAGACCAGTCTGTATCAATACCAGACCAGTCTGTATCCATACCGGACCAGTCTGTATCCATACCAGACCAGTCTGTATCAATACCGGACCAGTCTGTATCAATACCGGACCAGTCTGTATCAATACCGGACCAGTCTGTATAAATACCGGACCAGTCTGTATAAATACCGGACCAGTCTGTATCAATACCAGACCAGTCTGTATCAATACCGGACCAGTCTGTATAAATACCGGACCAGTCTGTATCAATACCGGACCAGTCTGTATAAATACCGGACCAGTCTGTATAAATACCGGACCAGTCTGTATCAATACCGGACCAGTCTGTATCAATACCGGACCAGTCTGTATAAATACCGGACCAGTCTGTATAAATACCGGACCAGTCTGTATCAATACCGGACCAGTCTGTATAAATACCGGACCAGTCTGTATCAATACCGGACCAGTCTGTATAAATACCGGACCAGTCTGTATCCATACCGGACCAGTCTGTATCAATACCGGACCAGTCTGTATCAATACCGGACCAGTCTGTATCAATACCGGACCAGTCTGTATAAATACCGGACCAGTCTGTATCAATACCGGACCAGTCTGTATCAATACCAAACCAGTCTGTATCAATACCGGACCAGTCTGTATAAATACCGGACCAGTCTGTATCAATACCGGACCAGTCTGTATCAATACCGGACCGGTCTGTATCAATACCGGACCAGTCTGTATCAATACCGGACCATTCTGTATCAATACCGGACCAGTCTGTATCAATACCGGACCAGTCTGTATAAATACCAGACCAGTCTGTATGAATACCAGACCAGTCTGTATCAATACCGGACCAGTCTGTATCAATACCGGACCAGCCTGTATCAATACCGGACCGGTCTGTATCAATACCAGACCAGTCTGTATCAATACCAGACCAGTCTGTATCCATACCGGACCAGTTTGTATTCATACCAGACCAGTCTGTATCAATACCAGACCAGTCTGTATAAATACCAGACCAGTCTGTATCAATACCAGACCAGTCTGTATCCATACCGGACCAGTCTGTATCTATACCAGACCAGTTTGTATCAATACCGGACCAGTCTGTATCAATACCGGACCAGTCTGTATCAATACCAGACCAGTCTGTATCAATACCAGACCAGTCTGTATCCATACCGGACCAGTCTGTATCCATACCAGACCAGTCTGTATCAATACCGGACCAGTCTGTATCAATACCGGACCAGTCTGTATAAATACCGGACCAGTCTGTATAAATACCGGACCAGTCTGTATCAATACCAGACCAGTCTGTATCAATACCGGACCAGTCTGTATAAATACCGGACCAGTCTGTATCAATACCGGACCAGTCTGTATCAATACCGGACCAGTCTGTATGAATACCGGACCAGTCTGTATCAATACCGGACCAGTCTGTATCAATACCGGACCAGTCTGTATAAATACCGGACCAGTCTGTATAAATACCGGACCAGTCTGTATCAATACCGGACCAGTCTGTATAAATACCGGACCAGTCTGTATCAATACCGGACCAGTCTGTATAAATACCGGACCAGTCTGTATCCATACCGGACCAGTCTGTATCAATACCGGACCAGTCTGTATCAATACCAGACCAGTCTGTATCAATACCGGACCAGTCTGTATAAATACCGGACCAGTCTGTATCAATACCGGACCAGTCTGTATCAATACCAGACCAGTCTGTATCAATACCGGACCAGTCTGTATAAATACCGGACCAGTCTGTATCAATACCGGAACAGTCTGTATAAATACCGGACCAGTCTGTATCAATACCGGACCAGTCTGTATCAATACCGGACCAGTCTGTATAAATACCGGACCAGTCTGTATCAATACCGGACCAGTCTGTATAAATACCGGACCAGTCTGTATCAATACCGTACCAGTCTGTATCAATACCGGACCAGTCTGTATCAATACCAGACCAGTCTGTATCAATACCGGACCAGCCTGTATCAATACCAGACCAGTCTGTATCAATACCGGACCAGTATCCATACCAGACCAGTCTGTATCAATAGCGGACCAGTCTGTATCAATACCGGACCAGTCTGTATCAATACCGGACCAGTCTGTATCCATACCAGACCAGTCTGTATCAATACCGGACAAGTCTGTATAAATACCGGACCAGTCTGTATAAATACCGGACCAGTCTGTATCAATACCGGACCAGTCTGTATCAATACCAGACCAGTCTGTATCCATACCGGACCCGTCTGTATCCATACCGGACCAGTCTATATCAATACCAGACCATTCTGTATCCATACCGGACCAGTCTGTATCAATACCTGACCAGTCTGTATCAATACCAGACCAGTCTGTATCAATACCAGACCAGTCTGTATCAATACCAGACCAGTCTGTATGAATACCGGACCAGTCTCTATCAATACCAGACCAGTCTGTATCAATACCAGACCAGTCTGTATCCATACCGGACCAGTCTGTATCAATACCGGACCAGTCTGTATCAATACCGGACCAGTCTGTATCAATACCGGACCAGTCTGTATCAATACCGGACCAGCCTGTATCAATACCGGACCAGTCTGTATCAATACCAGACCAGTCTGTATCCATACCAGACCAGTCTGTATCAATACCGGACCAGTCTGTATCAATACCGGACCAGTCTGTATCAATACCGGACCAGTCTGTATCAATACCGGACCAGTCTGTATCAATACCGGACCAGTCTGTATCAATACCAGACCAGTCTGTATCCATACCGGACCAGTCTGCATCAATACCGGACCAGTCTGTATCAATACCGGACCAGTCTGTATCCATACCGGACCAGGCTGTATCAATACCGGACCAGTATGTATCAATACCAGACCAGTATGTATCAATACCAGACCAGTCTGTATCAATACCAGACCAGTCTGTATCAATACCGGACCAGTCTGTATCCAATGTCCATACCGATCCGCCTCTCGTTTGTTGTGGTCGTTTTAAGCTCAGGGCAGATTCGAGCCGATTCTCCTAATTTGCTTCTCCCCACTCTGTTCTCGTCCCACCGTGTCCCTCTTCCGCTCTGTTCTCGTCCCACCGTGTCCCTCTTCCTCTCTGTTCTCGTCCCACCGTGTCCCTCTTCAACTCTTCCGCTCTGTGCCTGTCCTATCGTGTGTCCCTCTTCCGCTCTTCCGCTCTGTTCCCGTTCCACCGTGTGTCCCTCTTCCGCTCTGTTCTCGTCCCACTGTGTCCCTCTTCCGCTCATTCTCATCCCACTGTTGTCCCTCTTCCGCTCTGTTTTCGTCCCACCGTGTCCCTCTTCCGCTCTGTTCTCATCCCACTGTGTGTCCCTCTTCCGCTCTGTTCTCGTCCCACTGTGTGTCCCTCTTCCGCTCTGTTCTCGTCCCACTGTGTGTCCCTCTTCCGCTCTGTTCTCGTCCCACCGTGTCCATCTTCCGCTCTGTTCCTGTCCCACCGTGCCCCTCTTCCGCTCTGTTCTCATCCCGCTGTGTGTCCCTCTTCCGCTCTGTTCTCGTCCCACTGTGTGTCCCTCTTCCGCTCTGTTCTCGTCCCACTGTGTGTCCCTCTTCCGCTCTGTTCTCGTCCCACTGTGTGTCCTTCTTCCGCTCTGTTCTCGTCCCACTGTGTATCCCTTTTCCGCTCTGTTCTCGTCCCACCGTGTCCCTCTTCCGCTCTGATCTCGTCCCACCGTGTCCCTCTTCCTCTCTGTTCCCGTCCCACCGTGTCCCTCTTCCGCTCTGTTCCCGTCCCACCGTGTCCCTCTTCCGCTCTGTTCCCGTCCCACCGTGTCCCTCTTCCTCTGTGTTCCCGTCCCACTGTGTTTCTCTTCCGCTCTGTTCCCGTCCCATCGTGCGCCCCTCTTCCACTCTTCCGCTCTGTGCCTGTCCCATCGTGTGTCCCTCTTCCGCTCTGTTCTCGTCCCACCGTGTGTCCTTCTTCCGCTCTGTTCCCGTCCCACCGTGTCCCTCTTCCGCTCTGTTCTCGTCCCACCGTGTCCCTCTTCCGCTCTGTTCCCGTCCCACCGTGTTTCTCTTCCGCTCTGTTCCTGTCCCATCGTGCGTCCCTCTTCCACTCTTCCGCTCTGTGCCTGTCCCATCGTGTGTCCCTCTTCCGCTCTTCCGCTCTGTTCTCGTCCCACCGTGTGTCCCTCTTCCGCTCTGTTCCCGTCCCACCGTGTTCCTCTTCCGCTCTGTTCTCGTCCCACCGTGTCCCTCTTCCGCTCTGTTCTCGTCCCACCGTGTCCCTCTTCCGCTCTGTTCTCGTCCCACCGTGTCCCTCTTCCTCTCTGTTCCCGTCCCACCGTGTCCCTCTTCCGCTCTGTTCTCGTCCCACCGTGTCCCTCTTCCGCTCTGTTCCCGTCCCACCGTGTCCCTCTTCCGCTCTGTTCTCGTCCCACCGTGTCCCTCTTCCGCTCTGTTCTCGTCCCACCGTGTCCCTCTTCCTCTCTGTTCCCGTCCCACCGTGCCCCTCTTCCGCTCTGTTCTCGTCCCACCGTGTCCCTCTTCCGCTCTGTTCTCGTCCCACCGTATCCCTCTTCCTCTCTGCTCCCGTCCCACCGTGTCCCTCTTCCGCTCTGTTCTCGTCCCACCGTATCCCTCTTCCGCTCTGTTCTCGTCCCACCGTGTCCCTCTTCAACTCTTCCGCTCTGTGCCTATCCTATCGTGTGCCCCTCTTCCGCTCTTCCGCTCTGTTCCCGTTCCACCGTGTGTCCCTATTCCGCTCTGTTCTCGTCCCACTGCGTGTCCCTCTTCCGCTTTGTTCTCATCCCACTGTGTGTCCCTCTTCCGCTCTGTTCTCGTCCCACTGTGTGTCCCTCTTCCGCTCTGTTCTCGTCCCACCGTGTCCCTCTTCCGCTCTGTTCTCATCCCACTGTGTGTCCCTCTTCCGCTCTGTTCTCGTCCCACTGTGTGTCCCTCTTCCGCTCTGTTCTCGTCCCACTGTGTGTCCCTCTTCCGCTCTGTTCTCGTCCCACTGTGTGTCCCTCTTCCGCTCTGTTCTCGTCCCACTGTGTGTCCCTCTTCCGCTCTGTTCTCGTCCCACCGTGTCCCTCTTCCGCTCTTTCCTGTCCCACCGTGCCCCTCTTCCGCTCTGTTCTCATCCCGCTGTGTGTCCCTCTTCCGCTCTGTTCTCGTCCCACTGTGTGTCCCTCTTCAGCTCTGTTCTCGTCCCACTGTGTGTCCCCCTTCCGCTCTGTTCTCGTCCCACTGTGTGTCCTTCTTCCGCTCTGTTCTCGTCCCACTGTGTATCCCTTTTCCGCTCTGTTCTCGTCCCACTGTGTGTCCCTCTTCCGCTCTGTTCTCATCCCACTGTGTGTCCCTCTTCCGCTCTGTTCTCGTCCCACTGTGTGTCCCTCTTCCGCTCTGTTCTCGTCCCACTGTGTGTCCCTCTTCCGCTCTGTTCTCGTCCCACTGTGTGTCCCTCTTCCGCTCTGTTCTCGTCCCACTGTGTGTCCCTCTTCCGCTCTGTTCTCGTCCCTCTGTGTATCCCTTTTCCGCTCTGTTCTCGTCCCACTGTGTGTCCCTCTTCCGCTCTGTTCTCATCCCACTGTGTGTCCCTCTTCCTCTCTGTTCTCGTCCCACTGTGTGTCCCTCTTCCTCTCTGTTCTCGTCCCACCGTGTGTCTCTTCCGCTCTGTTCTCATCCCACTGTGTGTCCCTCTTCCTCTCTGTTCTCGTCCCACTGTGTGCCCCTCTTCCGCTCTGTTCTCGTCCCACCGTGTCCCTCTTCCGCTCTGATCTCGTCCCACCGTGTCCTTCTTCCTCTCTGTTCCCGTCCCACCATGTCCCTCTTCCGCTCTGTTCCCGTCCCACCGTGTCCCTCTTCCGCTCTGTTCCCATCCCACCGTGTCCCTCTTCCTCTCTGTTCCCGTCCCACCGTGTTTCTCTTCCGCTCTGTTCCCGTCCCATCGTGCGTCCCTCTTCCACTCTTCCGCTCTGTGCCTGTCCAATCGTGTGTCCCTCTTCCGCTCTTCCGCTCTGTTCTCGTCCCACCGCGTGCCCTTCTTCCGCTCTGTTCCCGTCCCACCGTGTCCCTCTTCCGCTCTGTTCTCGTCCCACCGTGTCCCTCTTCCGCTCTGTTCTCGTCCCACCGTGTCCCTCTTCCTCTCTGTTCCCGTCCCACCGTGCCCCTCTTCCGCTCTGTTCTCGTCCCACCGTGTCCCTCTTCCGCTCTGTTCCCGTCCCATCGTGCGTCCCTCTTCCACTCTTCCGCTCTGTGCCTGTCCCATCGTGTGTCCCTCTTCCGCTCTTCCGCTCTGTTCTCGTCCCACCGTGTGTCCCTCTTCCGCTCTGTTCCCGTCCCACCGTGTCCCTCTTCCGCTCTGTTCTCGTCCCACCGTGTCCCTCTTCCGCTCTGTTCTCGTCCCACCGTGTCCCTCTTCCGCTCTGTTCTCATCCCACTGTGTGTCCCTCTTCCGCTCTGTTCTCGTCCCACTGTGTGTCCCTCTTCCGCTCTGTTCTCATCCCACTGTGTGTCCCTCTTCCGCTCTGTTCTCGTCCCACCGTGTCCCTCTTCCGCTCTGTTCCTAACCCACCGTGTCCGTCTTCCGCTCTGTTCTCATCCCACTGTGTGCCCCTTTTCCGCTCTGTTCTCGTCCCACTGTGTGTCCCTCTTCCGCTCTGTTCTCGTCCCACTGTGTGTCCCTCTTCCGCTCTGTCCTCGTCCCACTGTGTGTCCTTCTTCCGCTCTGTTCTCGTCCCACTGTGTGTCCCTTTTCCGCTCTATTCTCGTCCCACTTTGTGTCCCTCTTCCGCTCTGTTCTCATCCCACTGTGTGTCCCTCTTCCACTCTGTTCTCGTCCCACTGTGTGTCCCTCTACCGCTCTGTTCTCGTCCCACTGTGTGTCCCTCTTCCGCTCTGTTCTCGTCCCACTGTGTGTCCCTCTTCCGCTCTGTTCTCATCCCACTGTGTGTCCCTCTTCCGCTCTGTTCTCGTTCCACTGTGTGTCCCTCTTCCGCTCTGTTCTCGTCCCACTGTGTGTCTCTCTTCCGCTCTGTTCTCGTCCCACTGTGTGTCCCTCTTCCGCTCTGTTCTCGTCCCACTGTGTGTCCCTCTTCCGCTCTGTTCTCATCCCACTGTGTGTCCCTCTTCCGCTCTGTTCTCATCCCACTGTGTGTCCCTCTTCCGCTCTGTTCTCGTTCCACTGCGTGTCCCTCTTCCGCTCTGTTCTCGTCCCACTGTGTGTCCCTCTTCTGCTCTGTTCTCGTCCCACCGTGTCCCTCTTCCGCTCTGTTTCCGTCCCATCGTGCGTCCCTCTTCCGCTCTGTTCTCGTCCCACTGTGTGCCCCTCTTCCGCTCTGTTCTAGTCCCACCGTGTCCCTCTTCCGCTCTGTCCTCGTCCCACTGTGTGTCCCTCTTCCGCTCTGTTCTCGTCCCACCGTGTGTCCCTCTTCCGCTCTGTTCCCGTCCCACCGTGTCCCTCTTTCGCTCTGTTCTCGTCCCACCGTGTCCCTCTTCCGCTCTGTTCCCGTCCCACCGTGTTTCTCTTCCGCTCTGTTCCCGTCCCATCGTGCGTCCCTCTTCCACTCTTCCGCTCTGTGCCTGTCCCATCGTGTGTCCCTCTTCCGCTCTTCCGCTCTGTTCTCGTCCCACCGTGTGTCCCTCTTCCGCTCTGTTCCCGTCCCCGTGTCCCTCTTCCGCTCTGTTCTCGTCCCACCGTGTCCCTCTTCCACTCTGTTCCAGTCCCACCGTGTCCCTCTTCCGCTCTGTTCTCGTCCCACCGTGTCCCTCTTCCGCTCTGTTCTCGTCCCACCGTGTCCCTCTTCCGCTCTGTTCCCGTCCCACCGTGTCCCTCTTCCGCTCTGTTCTCGTCCCACCGTGTCCCTCTTCCGCTCTGTTCCCGTCCCACCGTGTCCCTCTTCCGCTCTGTTCTCGTCCCACCGTGTCCCTCTTCCGCTCTGTTCTCGTCCCACCGTGTCCCTCTTCCTCTCTGTTCCCGTCCCACCGTGTGCCTCTTCCGCTCTGTTCTCGTCCCACCGTGTCCCTCTTCCGCTCTGTTCTCGTCCCACCGTGTCCCTCTTCCGCTCTGTTCTAGTCCCACCGTGTCCCTCTTCCGCTCTGTTCTCGTCCCACCGTGTTCCTCTTCCGCTCTGTTCTCGTCCCACTGTGTACCCCTCTTCCGCTCTGTTCTCGTCCCACTGTGTATCCCTCGTCCGCTCTGTTCTCGTCCCACCGTGTCCCTCTTCCGCTCTGTTCTCGTCCCACTGTGTGTCCCTCTTCCGCTCTGTTCTCGTCCCACTGTGTGTCCCTCTTCTGCTCTGTTCTCGTCCCACCGTGTCCCTCTTCCGCTCTGTTCTCGTCCCACTGTGTGCCCCTCCTCCGCTCTGTTCTCGTCCCACTGTGTGTCCCTTTTCCGCCCTGTTCTCGTCCCACCGTGTCCCTCTTCCGCTCTGTTCTCGTCCCACTGTGTCCCTCTTCCGCTCTGTTCTCATCCCACTGCGTGTCCCTCTTCCGCTCTGTTCTCATCCCACTGTGTGTCCCTCTTCCGCTCTGTTCTCGTCCCACCGTGTCCCTCTTCCGCTCTGTTCTCGTCCCACCGTGTATCCCTTTTCCGCTCTGTTCTCGTCCCACTGTGTGTCCCTCTTCCGCTCTGTTCTCGTCCCACTGTGTGTCCCTCTTCCGCTCTGTTCTCGTCCCACTGTGTGTCCCTCTACCGCCTTCCGCCGCTGCCGCTGTCATCCCGTCCCCGCTGTGATCCCATCCTGCTGTCATCCCATCTCTGATGTCATTCCGTCTCTGCTGTCATCCCATCCTGCTGTCATCCCATCTCTGCTGTCATCCCGTCCCAGCTGTCATCCCGTCCTGCTGTCATCCCGTCCTCGCTGTCATTCCGTCTTGCTGTCATCCCATCCTGCTGTCATCCCGTCCCCGCTGTCATCCCATCCTGCTGTCATCCCGTCCCCGCTGTCATCCCATCCTGCTGTCATCCCGTCCCCGCTGTCATCCCGTCCCCGCTGTCATCCCATCCTGCTGTCATCCCGTCTCCGCTGTCATCCCATCCTGCTGTCATCCCGTCCCGCTGTCATCCCGTCTCCGCTGTCATTCCGTCTCTGTAGGGCGGAGATAGCGGCGGATCGTGCCGCCTGTCTGTCAGAGCGCTCTCTCCGGGGGGCGGTGAGATCTGCTGATCCAGCAGCCTCCATCGGGCCGTCCCAGGCGCACACCACGTCGATACGGCTTGCCTCACGCGGCCTGTACAGCCAGAGTAAACGGATAGGATCACCGCATTACCCATGTCCAGGCGCCGCTGCTCAAGGTGGCTGCTGCTCGGACGAGCGTCGCTGCGAGGAATGTCGTCAGATGGCGAGGGAAGTCGTCAGATGGCGAGGGAAGTCGTCAGATGGCGAGGAATGTCGTCAGAGAAAGCAGAGTATGAAATGGATTGAGTGATTGCGATCCTATCCAATCCAAATCAATGAAGTCATAATCTTTATAGAGTTTAGTGCTTGTGCGAGGAACATATTTGATATAATTAATAAACTAAAAAACATGACCTTTTCCTCGAAAATGTGAAAATCCAATGTTATCCAAATGTTATTATTATGTTGTAATATTTCGGCCACAGGCCTTTATCAAACAGTAAAACATTTCGACACGACGTTTTCCTAACTGCCTCTTTAAATACAAAATAATGCTTCACAATCGTGACAATTGCTTCGATCGCACCACCTACAAAATATTTATCTTCCATCGCATACCATACATCACGAACAGCATACTATAGATTTGTGCACGATATTGCCCACGGTATTGCCCACGGAATAATAACATAATAATAACATTTGGATAACATTGGATTTTCACATTTTCGAGGAAAAGGTCATGTTTTTTAGTTTATTAATTAAGTCATAATCTTGATCCAATCCAAATCCATGAGGTGTGTGCAAAGCTGATCTGATCCAAACCAGTCCATTTTTGTTTCCATATTTACCCCCCCACAAAAAAACAGTTATTTGAATAAGTTGTTTTGTTAGAAATATACTTTTCGCAAAATAATCAATTACCATGAAGAATCATCACCTATAGTGAACCTCTTAGATCGAATGTTGCTGAATATTCAACATTTAAGAATTAATCTAGTCTAATCCAAATCCGTTAAAAGTCAAAATTTCTGATCCAGTCCAATCCAAATCCAATTGGATTGGATTGGATCACAAATCCATTGGATTAATCCAATCCATTTCATACTCTAAATAAAGTCATCAGATGGCGAGGAATGTCGTCAGATGGCGTGGAATGCCCTCCGATGGCGGAGGATGTCTTTAGATGGCGGGTATGTCTTTAGATGGGGGTAGGTCTGTAGATGGCGGGGGATGACTTTAGATGGCGGGGGATGTCTTTAGATGGCGGGGATGTTTTTATATGGCGGGGGATGTTTTTAGATGGCTGGGGATGTCTTTAGATGGCGGAGATGTCTTTAGATGGCGGGGATGTCTTTAGATGGCGGGGATGTCTTTAGATGGCAGGAAGGCTTTAGATGGCGGGGATGTCTTTAGATGGCGGGGATGTCTTTAGATGACGGGGGATGACTTTAGATGGCGGGGGATGACTAGATGGCGGGGATGTCTTTAGATGGCGGGGATGACTTTAGATGGCGGGGATGTCTTTAGATGGCGGGGATGACTTTAGATGGCGGGGATGTCTTTAGATGGCGGGGATGACTTTAGATGGCGGGGATGTCTTTAGATGGCGGGGGATGCAAGATGTCGCTCACGGCCGCTTCCTAGCTGGGCCGGCCCGCACGGCGCACGCCACCGCTCTCGGCTCGTGCCGACTCGTGCCCGCGGGCGGTGTCGTGTCATGCGGCGCAGTCTAACTACCAGAGCGGCGTTCGGCCGGGATGTGACAACGGGTCCACTCAAGTCACTACGTTATGAGTCAAGCACATGTATGTGCAGACATGTGGGTCCTTGATGTGCATAAATAATGTTATCAAATCCAGTGGAACATTCCGAAGTGAATGTTGTCCGAATTATTTAGTTGGAGGTTGGTAGTCAAAAAGGCGTTTCCTACGTGAATTTTCCCTGAATTATTTCAGCAAAGTCATTTTCGGAAAGCTTTTTTTAATTTAAGGTGTCGGGGCATATTGGGTTTTCCATGTCTATTTGTCATGGTTGGATATAATTTACCCTAATGAGCGATACTCCTGGCGGTCGTTCAGCAAGGGAACCATGGGTTTCCGAAGTGGGTGCAGTGTGTTTCTCCCGATATTGCAGGAAGTAATCGAAAAAATGCATATTCTAAAAGAATGCATCGGGGTATCTTTAAAAGTTCCTTACTTTTTTTGTGAAATATACATTGTTCCCAACCTTCATGGTGGCGGCTACTTTTAGTACCACATTCCTGCCGCGAGAGGCGCCACTAGTAGTATGTCCGCGCCTGGCCCGAAATGCATATCATGTAGGTATCTAACAATCGCAGCCCGCCCAAATGCAGGCACCGTGACTTAGCTGTCCGCATTACCGAGGAACCTTCATCAATGGCCTCCAGCCCTCCACGTCATAGTAAGCTAAAGTGACCGGTCACCTTACCTAGGTGCGTTGCACAATGGTGTACACACACACAAAGTACAAACACTGGTAATTATTTGACATGTGCATCAATTCCAGGTTCGGATTCATGTTCTAAGAAGATCTCTCCACAAAAGCCAAGGATGGATCTTAGATCCCATATGACCTGAAGTAAAAATGCGTCAGTTGATCCTGGATCCCAGTGGACCTATATACAATTTGACAATGAATCTCGGATCCTGCAGAGTCACATGATACAAAATAAACGTGGATATACGATTCCAAGGATCTTGGATCTATATCTATATATATATAGATCTAATATTATGTAAATATTAGCCATAATCAAAATAATTCATGAGAAAATCTAGCGAAAATATATTATTATCCTAGTTCCATTTACAAAAATGAAAATAATAGTGTCAATGTCATGTAAATTATGGTCTTCATTTTTTTGCATATTGACGAATTTGGGATCCCTGTGGGTCCCCATACAAAACGGTTCCTAGAATATCAGATCCCAATGGATTTTTTAGAAATATTGAAGGCGTATCTATGATCTCCGTGGGTCTCTAAATTGTGAAACTGGATCTATGATTCCAATGTATCGGGACTAAATCCTATCCTTTTCCCTGGTGGGGGGATATTTTGACCCTCCTAAGGTTTTCGAGAATAGCGGGAACACTGTGGAACGCAGAGCTGCCTTTTTGGCATACCTCTTTGGGCATCAATTACCCACATTTTTGTTTTGTGCTTACTCCGGTTAACTCAAGTCAGGTCACCAGGTAACGTCAAGTGACCCCAACCTAAAAAACAGTGTTCCAATTGACAAACGGATTAATCCTTCACATATGTCACCCACTACCCACATTCCGTTGAATTCCAGTGATGCACATTCCATCACTATTCCGCAGAATGCCTGAATATTTCATGAAATGCCAGATTCTAGCTCAAACTTATGGAAAATAAATCATACTTAACATTTTAAATACATTTTTTAAGAGGGTCTAGAAATGATGAACTCCGGGGATGCGTTGATAATGGCATTTTCATGAATTCATGATATTTATTTCGATCGACGACTATGGAAAGAGCAGACAGCTACCAAATTGATGCGAACCAGAGTTCGCCACGGGCCGGGCTGGCCTTATGGGTCATGGGCTGGGCCTGGGCCGGGCCTGGGCAGGGCCTCAACTTTAAGGAAATCGCCGGGCTCTGGACGGGCCTGGGCTGATAATTTAAGTAATGCGCGCAAGCTCAGGTCATAGCTTAAAAATATTTTAGCCAGCAGTTCATTTCCACAGTAACACACTGTTGCTGTAGCTGTGGCTTTTTTTGGTTAGCATAGTTGGTTCATTGTTTCACATGTATAGTATACAAGTAAATATGCTAGGATAATGATTGCAATTAATTTTTTTTTTCAAAATCGTAGAAAAAAGAGAAACATGTTTACAAGTTTTTCTAAGTTCGAAGATTTCCACTGGGCTGTCGCTCGGAAAGTGGGAGGAGCTTGATTGTGTGTGTGTGTGTGTGTGTGTGTGTGTGTGTGTGTGTGTGTGTGTGTGTGTGTGTGTGTGTGTGTGTGTGTGTGTGTGTGTGTGTGTGTGTGTGTGTGTGTGTGTGTGTGTGTGTGTGTGTGTGTGTGTGTGTGTGTGTGTGTGTGTGTGTGTGTGTGTGTGTGTGTGTGTGTGTGTGTGTGTGTGTGTGTGTGTGTGTGTGTGTGTGTGTGTGTGTGTGTGTGTGTGTGTGTGTGTGTGTGTGTGTGTGTGTGTGTGTGTGTGTGTGTGTGTGTGTGTGTGTGTGTGTGTGTGTGTGTGTGTGTGTGTGTGTGTGTGTGTGTGTGTGTGTGTGTGTGTGTGTGTGTGTGTGTGTGTGTGTGTGTGTGTGTGTGTGTGTGTGTGTGTGTGTGTGTGTGTGTGTGTGTGTGTGTGTGTGTGTGTGTGTGTGTGTGTGTGTGTGTGTGTGTGTGTGTGTGTGTGTGTGTGTGTGTGTGTGTGTGTGTGTGTGTGTGTGTGTGTGTGTGTGTGTGTGTGTGTGTGTGTGTGTGTGTGTGTGTGTGTGTGTGTGTGTGTGTGTGTGTGTGTGTGTGTGTGTGTGTGTGTGTGTGTGTGTGTGTGTGTGTGTGTGTGTGTGTGTGTGTGTGTGTGTGTGTGTGTGTGTGTGTGTGTGTGTGTGTGTGTGTGTGTGTGTGTGTGTGTGTGTGTGTGTGTGTGTGTGTGTGTGTGTGTGTGTGTGTGTGTGTGTGTGTGTGTGTGTGTGTGTGTGTGTGTGTGTGTGTGTGTGTGTGTGTGTGTGTGTGTGTGTGTGTGTGTGTGTGTGTGTGTGTGTGTGTGTGTGTGTGTGTGTGTGTGTGTGTGTGTGTGTGTGTGTGTGTGTGTGTGTGTGTGTGTGTGTGTGTGTGTGTGTGTGTGTGTGTGTGTGTGTGTGTGTGTGTGTGTGTGTGTGTGTGTGTGTGTGTGTGTGTGTGTGTGTGTGTGTGTGTGTGTGTGTGTGTGTGTGTGTGTGTGTGTGTGTGTGTGTGTGTGTGTGTGTGTGTGTGTGTGTGTGTGTGTGTGTGTGTGTGTGTGTGTGTGTGTGTGTGTGTGTGTGTGTGTGTGTGTGTGTGTGTGTGTGTGTGTGTGTGTGTGTGTGTGTGTGTGTGTGTGTGTGTGTGTGTGTGTGTGTGTGTGTGTGTGTGTGTGTGTGTGTGTGTGTGTGTGTGTGTGTGTGTGTGTGTGTGTGTGTGTGTGTGTGTGTGTGTGTGTGTGTGTGTGTGTGTGTGTGTGTGTGTGTGTGTGTGTGTGTGTGTGTGTGTGTGTGTGTGTGTGTGTGTGTGTGTGTGTGTGTGTGTGTGTGTGTGTGTGTGTGTGTGTGTGTGTGTGTGTGTGTGTGTGTGTGTGTGTGTGTGTGTGTGTGTGTGTGTGTGTGTGTGTGTGTGTGTGTGTGTGTGTGTGTGTGTGTGTGTGTGTGTGTGTGTGTGTGTGTGTGTGTGTGTGTGTGTGTGTGTGTGTGTGTGTGTGTGTGTGTGTGTGTGTGTGTGTGTGTGTGTGTGTGTGTGTGTGTGTGTGTGTGTGTGTGTGTGTGTGTGTGTGTGTGTGTGTGTGTGTGTGTGTGTGTGTGTGTGTGTGTGTGTGTGTGTGTGTGTGTGTGTGTGTGTGTGTGTGTGTGTGTGTGTGTGTGTGTGTGTGTGTGTGTGTGTGTGTGTGTGTGTGTGTGTGTGTGTGTGTGTGTGTGTGTGTGTGTGTGTGTGTGTGTGTGTGTGTGTGTGTGTGTGTGTGTGTGTGTGTGTGTGTGTGTGTGTGTGTGTGTGTGTGTGTGTGTGTGTGTGTGTGTGTGTGTGTGTGTGTGTGTGTGTGTGTGTGTGTGTGTGTGTGTGTGTGTGTGTGTGTGTGTGTGTGTGTGTGTGTGTGTGTGTGTGTGTGTGTGTGTGTGTGTGTGTGTGTGTGTGTGTGTGTGTGTGTGTGTGTGTGTGTGTGTGTGTGTGTGTGTGTGTGTGTGTGTGTGTGTGTGTGTGTGTGTGTGTGTGTGTGTGTGTGTGTGTGTGTGTGTGTGTGTGTGTGTGTGTGTGTGTGTGTGTGTGTGTGTGTGTGTGTGTGTGTGTGTGTGTGTGTGTGTGTGTGTGTGTGTGTGTGTGTGTGTGTGTGTGTGTGTGTGTGTGTGTGTGTGTGTGTGTGTGTGTGTGTGTGTGTGTGTGTGTGTGTGTGTGTGTGTGTGTGTGTGTGTGTGTGTGTGTGTGTGTGTGTGTGTGTGTGTGTGTGTGTGTGTGTGTGTGTGTGTGTGTGTGTGTGTGTGTGTGTGTGTGTGTGTGTGTGTGTGTGTGTGTGTGTGTGTGTGTGTGTGTGTGTGTGTGTGTGTGTGTGTGTGTGTGTGTGTGTGTGTGTGTGTGTGTGTGTGTGTGTGTGTGTGTGTGTGTGTGTGTGTGTGTGTGTGTGTGTGTGTGTGTGTGTGTGTGTGTGTGTGTGTGTGTGTGTGTGTGTGTGTGTGTGTGTGTGTGTGTGTGTGTGGTGTGTGTGTGTGTGTGTGTGTGTGTGTGTGTGTGTGTGTGTGTGTGTGTGTGTGTGTGTGTGTGTGTGTGTGTGTGTGTGTGTGTGTGTGTGTGTGTGTGTGTGTGTGTGTGTGTGTGTGTGTGTGTGTGTGTGTGTGTGTGTGTGTGTGTGTGTGTGTGTGTGTGTGTGTGTGTGTGTGTGTGTGTGTGTGTGTGTGTGTGTGTGTGTGTGTGTGTGTGTGTGTGTGTGTGTGTGTGTGTGTGTGTGTGTGTGTGTGTGTGTGTGTGTGTGTGTGTGTGTGTGTGTGTGTGTGTGTGTGTGTGTGTGTGTGTGTGTGTGTGTGTGTGTGTGTGTGTGTGTGTGTGTGTGTGTGTGTGTGTGTGTGTGTGTGTGTGTGTGTGTGTGTGTGTGTGTGTGTGTGTGTGTGTGTGTGTGTGTGTGTGTGTGTGTGTGTGTGTGTGTGTGTGTGTGTGTGTGTGTGTGTGTGTGTGTGTGTGTGTGTGTGTGTGTGTGTGTGTGTGTGTGTGTGTGTGTGTGTGTGTGTGTGTGTGTGTGTGTGTGTGTGTGTGTGTGTGTGTGTGTGTGTGTGTGTGTGTGTGTGTGTGTGTGTGTGTGTGTGTGTGTGTGTGTGTGTGTGTGTGTGTGTGTGTGTGTGTGTGTGTGTGTGTGTGTGTGTGTGTGTGTGTGTGTGTGTGTGTGTGTGTGTGTGTGTGTGTGTGTGTGTGTGTGTGTGTGTGTGTGTGTGTGTGTGTGTGTGTGTGTGTGTGTGTGTGTGTGTGTGTGTGTGTGTGTGTGTGTGTGTGTGTGTGTGTGTGTGTGTGTGTGTGTGTGTGTGTGTGTGTGTGTGTGTGTGTGTGTGTGTGTGTGTGTGTGTGTGTGTGTGTGTGTGTGTGTGTGTGTGTGTGTGTGTGTGTGTGTGTGTGTGTGTGTGTGTGTGTGTGTGTGTGTGTGTGTGTGTGTGTGTGTGTGTGTGTGTGTGTGTGTGTGTGTGTGTGTGTGTGTGTGTGTGTGTGTGTGTGTGTGTGTGTGTGTGTGTGTGTGTGTGTGTGTGTGTGTGTGTGTGTGTGTGTGTGTGTGTGTGTGTGTGTGTGTGTGTGTGTGTGTGTGTGTGTGTGTGTGTGTGTGTGTGTGTGTGTGTGTGTGTGTGTGTGTGTGTGTGTGTGTGTGTGTGTGTGTGTGTGTGTGTGTGTGTGTGTGTGTGTGTGTGTGTGTGTGTGTGTGTGTGTGTGTGTGTGTGTGTGTGTGTGTGTGTGTGTGTGTGTGTGTGTGTGTGTGTGTGTGTGTGTGTGTGTGTGTGTGTGTGTGTGTGTGTGTGTGTGTGTGTGTGTGTGTGTGTGTGTGTGTGTGTGTGTGTGTGTGTGTGTGTGTGTGTGTGTGTGTGTGTGTGTGTGTGTGTGTGTGTGTGTGTGTGTGTGTGTGTGTGTGTGTGTGTGTGTGTGTGTGTGTGTGTGTGTGTGTGTGTGTGTGTGTGTGTGTGTGTGTGTGTGTGTGTGTGTGTGTGTGTGTGTGTGTGTGTGTGTGTGTGTGTGTGTGTGTGTGTGTGTGTGTGTGTGTGTGTGTGTGTGTCTGTCCAACGGAGCATATTGGCAAGTGGAGCCCAAACGGCTGGGCCGATTTAGACGCGGGTGACACCGTTTGATGCGGTAAAACGGCGCACAAATGATGGTACCATTTTCGGGTCAATCGATGGCACGTGCCACATGCCAAGTTAAAAAAGTATGGCCCAAACATTTTTTTTCTTTTTCGCCTCCTCAGGTCACACGGTTGGTGACACAGACTTGATACTGGCAGGTCATGTGCGCGATACAGCGGCCCGAAATCCATTATGGCTTCCGATACTGAGGGGGGCAAAATAAACCCTCCAGGGGGTAAAAACAAGTTACCATTTTGAAGGGGCGGGCCTCCGCCGTCAGCTGGTGCCCGGCCGGCCCTGGATACCGTGCCGTAGAGCAGGATACTGCGCCACACAGCACTGAGAGCCGGCCGGCACGCCGCCCAGTGGCGGTTTGTGGTGACGTCACAGTCTGAGGTCACCGCAACAGCCAGTCAGTGGTGGCCTGGCCGGCTGGGGTCAAAATACGGAATGATCGTACGATTTTGACCCCAAGGCAATGCCCCGATCGCATTGCCGGCCTCTAGTAATATTGAGCCCAGGCCCGGTCAGCTTAACCCGCGAGTTACTGGGGGGGCTATTTTTTGCCCCCCCTCCCGTTATTTTGCAATAACGCCTTAACGACCACCGGTATCGTCACCAAACTTACAGTACCTTCTCTCACATCAATTCTACACATGTTGGCAAACGGAAATATATGAGCCTTTGATAGGTCCACCGGGAATGACGTCAGAGTGACGTCATGTTCTTCGGTTTTTGTTGCAAAATAATGGTTTGCGGAAAACGCTGTCAAAGGTACGATATTAGAGATAAACTAAACTGTTTTGAATCAAATTACTGACAATAGACCGGGCTATCAAACTGCTGTCTCGGATTTTTGAGTTATTTTGAAATTCAAAATTTTGAGAAATCCATTTTTTTTAACAAACTTTTCAAGAAAAAATCATAATTATCCAAAAACCAGAATATATGTCATCGAGACGTATGCGGTGAATATGTGTACCAAATTTAAAGTCGATATCTTTAAAAATGACCGAGTTATGACCTTTAAATGACTCAAATCGACCACTTCTCACAGCATTACTATGCATAAAAAACGCATTTCCATTTTTGCTTTTTACTTCTATTTATGAGGAACAAACAATGTTCTAAGGTCATTGTACGCGTTCTAGACGAAAAACAAACCCATAAACATGTGTTACAACGCCTAATGACCGTAATCTGCAGTTTGACCTCGTGACCTCGGATGACCTTGACCTGACCCAATGTCATAAACAGCTTAGAAAGGTACTTAGAAGTGTCAGATACACGAATCATACCGATTTTTCGACAGCTTATGCGTTTAATATCGCAATTTTGCGCGACAATTCCATCCATCGAGACCTTTTGACACCGTCAAACACTTTGTACTTGACCTGACCTGTGACGTCATCGGTGACCCTGAGGTCAACAATATTAAGTTTCCCTCGATAAATTTCCCAGGGCTATCGAATGCCGTTCGAATTTTTATATTCGGTCCAGTAGTTCCGGAGATCAGAGGGGGGCAAAAAATAGCCCCCCAGTAAGTCGCGTTATGAAATATACCCCAGTAACTCGCGGGTTAACCATATAACTAGAGGCCGGCAATGCGATCGGGGCATTGCCTTGGGGTCAAAATCGTACGATACATCCGTAATTTTGCCCCGGCCGGCCAGGCCGCCGCTGATTGGCTGTTGCGGTGACCTCAGACGGTGACGTCACCACAAGCCGCCACTGGGCGGCGTGCCGGCCGGGTCTCAGTGCTGTGCGGCGCAGTATCCTGCTCTGCGGCACAGTATCCACGGCCGGCCGGCACCAGCCAACGGCGGAGGCCCGCTCCTTCAAAATGGTAATTTGGTTTTCACCAGCCAACGGCGGAGGCCCGCTCCTTCAAAATGGTAATTTGGTTTTACCCCTTGGATGGTTTATTTTGCCCCCCTCAGAATCGGCAGCCAATAATGTATTTTGGGCCGCTGTATCGCGCACGTGACCTGCGAGTAGCAAGCCTGTGTCACCAACCGTGTGACCTGAGGAGGCGAAAAAGGGAAAAAAATATGGGCCCACGTTTTTGGCACTTGGGACGTGGCACCTGCCATTGATGGACCCGAAAAAGTACCATCGTCTGTCCTTCGTTTTGCCGCATTGAACGGTGCCACCTGCGTCGAAATCGGCTCGGCCGTTTGGGCTCCACGTGCCAATATGCTCCGTTGGACACACACACACACACACACACACACACACACACACACACACACACACACACACACACACACACACACACACACACACACACACACACACACACACACACACACACACACACACACACACACACACACACACACACACACAAACGCACACACACCCAAACAAGCTCCTCCTACTTTCCGAGCGACGGCCCGGTGGAAATCTTCGAACTCAGAAAAACATGTAAACATGTTTCTCTTCTGTTTACGATTTTGAATGAATCTGACCGGGCCTGGTCCGGGCTTGGACCTGGTGTTCATGGGCCCGGACCGGGCAGGCTGGGGTTTGGTGGGCCCGTGCCGAACACTGGTGTGAACGTTTCTCACGGGGATATTTTTTTTTTTAATCGTAGAATTGCACGACTCGAGGCTCATCAGCAAATCGTGTGCAGAAAGGCATGTCTTTAGGTATGTGAAATGAAGTGCAACAAGTTAACCTACGCAACTTGTACATTAAACAAATATCAGAACGAATGCAAACCAACTACCTACCTAACATTATCAATCCTGATTTTTTTATAAAATAAATATACATATTAAGAACTTCAGCAGTGTTCCTAATGTGTATATGGCGAATGTCAAATATTGCAAATAAATTTGTTTTAACCCCATTCTCTGCGGGCGGCCAGAATTATGTTAACCTGCTGGTGGGGGGGGGGGGGGGGGGGGAGGTTCTGCACCCCCAAGAGATGTGGAGAACCACTCGGGCGATTTCGATGGGAGAAAACAATTCGACTTGTCATAAAAAGAGATTTCTTTATAGACCCCGACATATATTTTTTGTTGTTCAAAAATGGGCACAGGGGGCCAAGAATAAGAAACTTTTGGGTGTTTTTTTTTCATTGTTGTCATGTGGCTTGACCAATTTCCATGGAAAACACGTTTTTGAGCTTGAAATATACGAGTCTTTAATATATCAAAAGACAAGTTCCAAAATTAAAAATCATAGGCGTATTCAGGAGATAATAAAGTGGGGTGGTTTTTCTGATAACAAATATGTGCTGTTCTTGCTTGGTTGGTGTGCTATGAACGTGCACTTGTGGCGATTATTTGCAGTAATTTGTTAAATGTAACATTTTGTGCATAGGCGGATCCAGTTCAACAATGTGTGGGGAGAGGGTGGGCACCATCGGACTCGCGCTTCTTTATGAACTTGTTAATTTGATGGTGGAGCAAACGCATGTTTCGATGGTTCTTTTGTACATCGCATGCATCTTTTCACACAAATTATGTTAATCTCAGATAGGGTGAATGCTCCGTTCCAAGCAATGGCGCACTCAGGACAGTATGTGGGGGAGGAATTGGAAACACCTAACACAATTGACCCGCAAAAACTAGAGCCCGAAACCGCCTCTGCTGACCTTTTTAGTGCGAAAATGCGCTATGGGATTGATTCTCACGAATGCCGATGTTATATGCAAAACAAAACTGATAGTACCTGCACGAGTATGGCCTCCCACTTTCTGTACCCAAGTGCACCTCTGCCAAAAATATGTGCCATCCCAGTATTTATGATGCATATTGCAGTGAAAATGTGTCTGACGCATTTATTACGAACGAGCGCGAAGCGCTCGCTCATCCTTCCGTGGTATATGGGGCAAATCTGAATATGAGCGGCCCGACCCGGCCCGGCCCGGCCCGGCCCGGCCCGTGGCGACGTTATTGGGAAGCTCATATCTCTGCAACCACACACGTCCGATTGACAAGCGGGCTTCATTGCTGAGCAGCCCCATCCAACCTACCCTGTTTGAGACCAGTGGAGACTCATGTGGGTGACTATCATTGCGCGTGCCGCGTGCCGCGTGAGGGGTGTTGAAAAGTGTTTTCTCGTAAAATCTTCGCAACGGCTGAACAGATTATGTGCAAATCTGATGTATGGTTAGGTACCATTCACCCTCCAGTCTCCCACAAGTCAGGGATGGGGTGTCTGCACGTGCGCACGTGCTCACCCCTATTATATATTTCAGGAACGGTTGAGCCGATTGTGTTCAAATTTGGTGTGTGGTTAGGGACCTCTCAGCCGCCAGTTTCCCACAAGTCAGGGGTGGGGTGCCTTAGCCTTTGCACGTGCACACGTGCACACCCCTATTCTATATCTCAGGAATGGCTGACCCGATTGTGTTAGAATTTGGTTAGGGACCTCTCAGTCGCCGCCTTCTCACAAGTCAGGGGTGGGGTACCTCTGCACGTGCGCACGTGTTCACATTTTTTTTTGTATCTCAGAAACTACTTACCTGATCGAGTTGAAATTCACCATACATTTCGATCGCGCTCGCTCGTTCATCGCCGCCTTACTGGTTCACCTTACAAACCGCTCATTACGGCGCCCCATTACGAGTAATTACCCGACGTTCATTACGGCGCCTTACTACATCAACTTGCTTACTACATCAACTCGCTCATTACGGCGCCTTACTGGTTGTACCACAAACCATGAAGGAAGTATGCGCCACACAACCACATTCGTATCCTTTCAAGCGTGATAGATTGCCTCCTAAATACAAGGGCCTGGCACCGCCTCTGCTGGGCTGATTTTGTTCCAATTTTGACATAACATGTGTATTTCAATGATCCTGCCATGGACTGGGGGGGGGGGGCGTTTAATGGCCCCCTGATTAATTTGAGTAATATCTCAGAAACCAATAGCGCTATCAACGTGAAACTTCGGGTGCCTTCTTCGAAATCACGTTTACGTCTTCTGTAAAAAAAAGCAATTTCGTCAACAAATTTCGAGTTATAGGGAATTTAGTGACGTCACTACACACGAGTTGTACACCAAAATCAGCTAAAATGTAACAGACCGTAGAAATGCCACATTTTAAGCAAGATGCAATCCAAAAACGTGAACAGATAGCAGATGGGAAGCGCTACAACATGACTATCTCTGATATTTGAGAGAGAAAAAATTGCTTTTGACCCCGAAAAATGAGAAAAAAAAGTTTATGTTAGGGGAAAATGCCTACAAAATCAAATTATTAAAAGATATAAAAAACGGAATATATGTCAGAGAACCACATATGGGAAACTACCATACCAAATTTCAGAATGATATCACCATTTTTGACTGACATATGGTATCTAAAGTTTGGGCAACTCATGACGTCATATTTACAAATTGCGATTTTTGGCTTTTATTGACCAGATACAGACAAATAAATGGCACCACTGTATTTTTGAGACAAAACTAGTCTAAGAAATATTACTTTTTTATTTATATTTATTAATTAAAAACTTTGACCTTTATTGACCTGAACTTGACATTAACCTCACGTAAATTAAGTCAGGTGGTAAAATGACTATCGCTATCGATTTCTACGTGGAAAATAACTCATAAAACATGTGCTGCATGACTTTCGTAGCTATTTTGAGCATAGATACCTTTTGTGACCTGGCCTGGACCTTGACCTTGGCTTACAATCATACTTTAGCTCATGGGGATGTGTATCATACCTTTGGCAGCACTTTGGTGATTATGGCCGTAATCGAAGGGTTTGGATGGAAAGTATGGCCCATAAACTCAAATACGTCGATTTTGACCTTTGACCTGACTGTGACCTGGCATTTGACCTCATTTTGAAATGTTTGAGCATGTTTTAGATTAATCTCATTGAGAGCTTTCAAATTACGCCTTGCGCGTCTCGCTTCGATCATTGGTTCGGAAGATAACCAGGGGGGGGGGGGGGGGGTTAACCCGCGCGGCGCTGGGGTCTCCATCCGAACGCCCGGCGCTGGGGGGGGGGGGGGGTAAATTTTACCCCCCCCCCCCTCGTATCTTCCGAACCAATAACCGCAGCGAGGCGGCGATCGAAAGCTCTCAGTGAGAAGAATCTAACGCGTACCCGAAATTCTTAAAATAAGGTCACATGTCAGGTCACGGTCAGGTCAAGTGTCCAAATTTAAGTATTTGGGTTTTTGGGCTATACTTTCCATCCAAAGCCTTATATTGCAACTATTATCTTACAAAGTGCTCCCAACTGTATAATGCATCTCCTGCATAAGTAAAAGTGAAATTGTAAGCAAAGGTCAAGGTCAAGACAGGTCACAAAAGGTCACAGGTCTACGAAAGCCATGCGACACATGTTGTATGGGTTATTTTACACGTATAATTCGATAAAAGCAGCCATTTTTACAGCCTGACCCCATATAATGGTCCTCAGGTCAAGGTCAGGTCATAATAAGGACAATATTTTAAATTAATTAATCTAAATAAACATTGCATGTTTCTAGACTAGTTTTGTCTTAGAAATACAGTGGTGGCATGCATTTGTCTGTATCTGGTCAGTAAAAGCCAAAAAACGCAAATTCAAAAAATGGCATCATGAGTTACTTATACTTCGAGAGCTATAAGTCAGTCAAAAACAAAGATATTGCTTTGAAATTTGGTTTCAGCATCGTTCATACTCGGTTCTCTATTATTTCTTCCGGTTTTTTGAAAATCTTTTTAAAATTTTTTTTTGTGGAAATTCTTCCAAAAAATAAGTTTTTTGCATTTTTGGGGGTCAAAAACCCAAAATATTGAAAATCCGAGATAGCCATTTTAAAGACAATGTTATTCTCTGTTTTTTTGTCGCCTTTTATTTGCGAGTTACAATAACATGCTATGCTCTACGATTTTTCAAACATTTAACGTTTTTCACCAAAAATGACATGACATGACGTCACTAAAACGTCATTATCTCCCCAAAATTTTCACAAATTTCAACAAAATTTTGGCAGAAGACGTAGAATTGATGCACCATAAGGTACCATAAGTTTCACTGTGATGTATTCCATAGTTTTCAAGTTATTGAGAAAATCCGGGAGGGGGTAAAATTTACCCCCCAGCGCCGCGCGGGTTAACGCCCCCCCCCCCCCCCCAGTCAATGGCGTTCGGCTGAGACCCCAGTCAATGCCGGGTTAAGCCCAGGCTACACTATGCGTGATAGTACGCAAGTACGCACGGTTTTTACAAGTTTGCGTCTTTTGCGTAGTCTAAAAATGTTCAGCTGATTGAAAATGCATTGACTGAGCTACACTGGAACAGTACGCAAAGGCCGCATGAAATATCACGCAAACTTGCAAAAGACGCAGCACGGAAGTACGCAATTCTGGAAAAGATGCAAGTACGCAAGTACGCAAGTACGCAAACAAGTTCAGAGTTTTGAACTTTTTTTCAGGTTTTTGCAAGATTGCGTAGTCTGAGACAGTTGGTGGCGCATCGCCGGCAATCTGTATTGTCAATAACTCTTGATAGAATATAGATAGATACGTGCGAATGGCACCAATGTGTTTGTCTCGTCCAGATGCATCGCCCCAAATGCAACATGACATACCTGGGTCACCAAATGACATTGACCTGAGGTCAAATTTTGAAGTTCACCTAACCAGCATACCATTAATATTTTTCAAAACGCATTGACGAGACAAACACGACGGTGTCAAAATTATTACTCTATCTTCAACCGATACAAAGTTATTCACGATTTAGAAAGAAAAGAAAATGACATCGTAACCTCTGGAGCCTAAACTATTGAGTATTGACCCACGTGAAATTCCTGACTACTTGTAAGCCTGAGTACTCAAGCACTGATGCATATTCATCAAAAGGATCAGTCTCATTACCATTTCAACACTATACTACGCAAATCCCGGACGGTGTCAAAAAACGGTACGCAAAATACGCAAACTTGCAAAAACCGTGCGTACTTTCCGGAACGATCACGCATAGAGGAGCCTGGGCATTATAGGAAAAGTCACAAAGTTTCAAGACGCTGGGCCCAACGGTTTGGGAGCGGCAAGCGAAAAACCACCGGGGAGGGGGCAGATTCTGCCCCGGGGGGGAGAGTCCTTCCTCTTCCTCCTGACAGCCTTGATACCCCCTGACTCTTCATGACACCTTCTGAGCCCCTCTCCTACCTGACACCACCAGTGTCCCTCCTGACACCGCCTCTGCCCCTCTCCCCGGGCTACCTCAGTGCAGGTCTCGGGCCATCTCCCTCTCCCTCCTGACACCGCCTCTGCCCGGGCCGCCTCAGCCCGCTCTGAGGGCTGACTCCGCCGCTGCCGCAGCATCCACTGCGCAGCCTGAGCGGCATTGATCCCGGGGTGCGCTGCCGCCGGGCCGGCCAGCCAGCACTCGAGGCCGCCTGCCCGCGGCGGCCGCCCGATCAGTGCTGTTCCGAGAGACAGCGACGGTGACCCGGTGACCCGCCGTCCCCGCCGGCACACACATGGACTGACCCCGGCTGACCTCGTGACCTCCGATGAGGTGAGTGACCGCCAGCTGTTGCGGTGGGAGGGTGTTGGGGTGTTGAGAGTGGGTGTCGGGCATAGTTGGAGAAGGGTTTATATGCTGGGTTGTTTGGGGTGAATCAGTTTTGAGTTCTAGGTTGAAGGATAGACTCTACTGAGGTGGTGTATCGAGCAAGATCGTGTATTCAATAAGGGTATTTTGATTTTGGGGTGACTTTCCCAAGTGATCTCTCAACTGGAACTGAACAGCCTGAACGTATCTTAATTAAGGTGTAACGCATAGCACATAATGAAACTCAGCATATTCACATATCTCATGTCATGTATGGTGTGAGATATGATAATATGCTGAATGTATACTATATTGAATATTCCATACATCATATTTCGTTTTTTTCTTCATGAGCAGCAGATGGCTGGGAATATCTCTAAAATCATTCATGAGGCACATTTGTATATTCATTCCACCCACCTCGTTCAGACCAACATCCATTCCGCTCCAAATGTTTTGGAGAATGGATCTCCACCAGAAGATGGTTGAGCCGTTCACCCGTTAACACATATTTTTATCGGGAGACAACTGGACCAACCAACCCGCTGGGTTATTGACCCGTCGACCTGTTGTCTTATCAACCCCATAATCCATTGATATTTTTCGACAGACAATTCAGAAATGGATTTATGTCAAACTTATGAAAATGAGTTGGCCAGTTCAGATGTTCATGCGCATAGTTGACTTTATTTTTCCCGCTCAGCCACCTCGGTATCTCATGCAGTACACACTTAAGGAAACAGCAGTTTTTAATGGATGGACCATTTCTGAATCCACACCCACTCAGCGCTACCTATTGCCAAAAGATCCCAGCCGGCCGGCCAATCAGAGAGATCCCGGCCGTCCGGCGCCGAGCCGGTCTGACCAGTCACGCGACAGGTCAGCCGGCCGGTCAATCTTAGAGATTCCGGCCGTCCGGCGCCGAGCCGGTCTGACCGGTCACGTGACAGGTCAGCCGGCCGGTCAATCTTAGAGATTCCGGCCGTCCGGCGCCGAGCCGGTCTGACCAGTCACGTGACAGGTCAGCCGGCCACCCAATCAGAGAGATCCCAGCCGTCCGGCGCCGAGCCGGTCTGACCAGTCACGTGACAGGTCAGCCGGCCACCCAATCAGAGAGATCCCGGCCGTCCGGCGCCGAGCCGGTCTGACCAGTCACGTGACAGGTCAGCCGGCCGGCCAATCAGAGAGATCCCGGCCGTCCGGCGCCGAGCCGGTCTGACCAGTCACGTGACAGGTCAGCCGGCCACCCAATCAGAGAGATCCCGGCCGTCCGGCGCCGAGCCGGTCTGACCGGTCACGTGACAGGTCAGCCGGCCGGTCAATCTTAGAGATCCCGGCCATCCGGCGCCGAGCCGGTCTGACCAGTCACGTGACAGGTCAGCCGGCCGGCCAATCAGAGAGATCCCGGCCGTCCGGCGCCGAGCCGGTCTGACCAGTCACGTGACAGGTCAGCCGGCCGGCCAATCTTAGAGATCCCGGCCGTCCGGCGCCGAGCCGGTCTGACCAGTCACGTGACAGGTCAGCCGGCCGGCCAATCAGAGAGATCCCGGCCGTCCGGCGCCGAGCCGGTCTGACCAGTCACGTGACAGGTCAGCCGGCCGGCCAATCTTAGAGATCCCGGCCGTCCGGCGCCGAGCCGGTCTGACCAGTCACGTGACAGGTCAGCCGGCCGGCCAATCAGAGAGATCCCGGCCGTCCGGCGCCGAGCCGGTCTGACCAGTCACGTGACAGGTCAGCCGGCCGGCCAATCTTAGAGATCCCGGCCGTCCGGCGCCGAGCCGGTCTGACCAGTCACGTGACAGGTCAGCCGGCCGGCCAATCAGAGAGATTCCGGCCGTCCGGCGCCGAGCCGGTCTGACCAGTCACGTGACAGGTCAGCCGGCCGGCCAATCAGAGAGTCGGGCCGTCGATCAACATGTTAACTGCTGTTTAGGTAATGGCATGGGCAGGAGGCCTGTTATCTGAGTTGGATGGTGCGTAGTTTTACAACGCTACGGTAGTGGGTTCGAGACCCATATCGAACGGAACTTTTCACAGTGCTTAGATCGGCACGGACACATACAGTCAGCCAGACAGAGGCTCTTCACATAGCAATGGTAGATTGGGGGTAGAGGATGGTTGACCCGTTCATCTGTTAACACATGTTTTTTTTTTTTTTGGGGGGGGGGGATAACGTAACCCGCTTACCCGTTAGCCTATTGACCCGTCGACCTGTTGACCTATTAACTCGAAAACCCATTGCCATTTTTTTCGGTAGATCTAACTCAGAAGCTAGCTTATGCCGACCGCAACAAAATGAGGTGACCTGTTAAGATGTTCGAAACCATATACCATGTTATTTTCCAGGTCATCTCATTCGGTAGGTATCTCATACAGTAAGAATTATCCAGGTCAAGGTAGAAACATACAACAAACATACAACATGTAAAACGAGTGATTGGAAGGCCTTATTCAATCTAAAAATGCATGTTTTGAAACTTATTTTAAGCTAAAAACGAATAATTACCCGACGTTTCGCGTTTATTGCTTAGTCAATGGGCAAAATACAGGATAGATATGATTTCGGCGACATAATACATGTATCAAAAAGTCATACAAAAGTATTACACAATTTTACAGAAACATCTTCCACCATGAAGAATCTCATACACTTCCAATCGATCAATAGCGTTTATTCTCAAGTTTCAGTATCTCTTTGGTTTTCCTCCTTTATTCGTTCAGCTATGCTGTTGTGTATCTTAAATATCCTGGCGATACATTAGTCACCTTCTCCGTCTGGATGTATGCGGCTTCAACGTTGTATTTTCGTTGTATTTTCGTTAAGTTAGTGTGCAATGCTTGGGCTTCGCTCCATTTAGGTAGGTGTCCTTGATCGGCATGAAGCACAATGGCTTTCGTTGTCCTGTGATTGCGTAAGTCGTTTCTATGTTCTTGAACGCGTGTGTTTAGTCCCCTCCTAGGTGATAATACCACTATACGTAGACGACATGATAGCCTTCATTCCTAACGAGACTGACATAGATGACCTGTTAAGGCGACTATACTATGTAGAACCAGCCATTCAGTTCACGTTTGAGGAGGAGAAGGAGGGATCCCGTTCTTAGATGTGGTCATTAGGAGATCGGAGCATGCTCTAAAATTTTATTTCTACCGTAAACCTACTAACAAGGACGATTTTGTGCATTATTTTTCATCACACAGTCAGAGAACCAAGACAGGAATAGTGATTGGATTCTTTGAGGGCTTACCGCATATGCTCACCTGAGTTCCTGCACGACGAAATAAACTATATTAATAAGGCTTTCACAAAGCTAAGATTCCCAGAAGCTCTGATGATAGTCTTGAAAAAGACGGCTCAGAAAATAAGACGAGGCAGACAGACTGAAACAATCAGGGAAACAAACAATCTTGGTCGTGCCTAACAGCCCACAAGCAGACAACATTGTAAAGCTGATGGCGCCAGAGATTAATATTGTCACAACCTCGGGAAAGAAGATAGGGCAAGTAGTACGAAAGAGAAACAAAAACAAAAAACAAAACCCAGATTGCATTGTATACAAAATGCCATGTGGCAAATGCGATAAGTCATATTACAGTGAAACAGGGAGGGGACTAAAAACACGCGTTCAAGAACATAAAAACGACTTACGCAATCACAGGACAACGAAAGCCATTGTGCTTCATGCCGACCAAGAAAGACACCTACCTAAATGGAGCGAAGCCCAAGCATTGCTCACTAACTTAACAAAAATACAACGATGGTTAGTTGAAGCCGCATACATCCAGACGGAGAAGGTGACTAATGTATCACCAGGATTTTTTTAAAAAGATACACAACAACATAGCTGAACGGGGAAAAAAGAAGGAAAACCAAAGATATACTAAAACTTAAGAAGAAAAGCTATTGATCGATTGGAAGTATATGAGATTCTTCATGATGGAAGATGTTTCTGTAAAATTGTGTAATACTTTTGGATGACTTTTTGATACATGTATTATGTCGCCGAAATCATATCTATCCTGTATTTTGCCAATTGACTAAAGGCGGCCGCACACTAGGCCATTCGGCGCGCGGAGGTCGCGATATTGCTGCGACTTTCCGCGCATTTTTAGCGACTTTCCGCCTTCGCGTCAGCCGAAACGTCAAAAATCGCGGACGAATGTCGTCGGCCGGCCATCTGCGGACTGGCGGAAAAAAGCTGATTCGAACGAGCTTTTTTTCCGCGGCAGAACGCCGCGGAGCCGCGGACAACAAAATTGATCAGGCTAACAGTGGCGAATCTATGTAAGGCAGAGATACAAATTTTGCACAGCATGCTCTTGCCGCTGCGAAATTTATTATGTAAAAGTTTCGTGGTTCTAAACTTACATCTTCGTCGAAAAATGGCCATCATTAATTTACCTTGTGACAGGCTGTAGGCGCAGGTTGCGACATGCTGTAGGTCGGCGGGGCGGAATCTCGCGAGCAGACAGCGCCGAATCCGCCGGAACAAGGACGATATTCAGCGGTATCGACGCGATTTTCCGAGGCGGAATGTCGCAGTATATCGCGCGCCGAATGGCCTAGTGTGCGGCCGCCTTAAGCAATAAACGCGAAGCGTCGGGTAATTAGTCGTTTTTTTAGTTTAAAATAAGTTTCAAAACATGAATTTTTAAATTAAAATAAGGCCTTCCATTCACTGGTTTTACATTTGTCACATAAATACTCTAAACATACAACAATATCCAACTCACGTTATGTTTAATGGATGCCCAGCTTTGATGGATGTTTAATGGATGTCCAGCCCTCTTTGAAATGTTGTCAATATTATGTTTTTGCAATAAATAGTCAGACTATGCCCCACTTTTGGTTCCTACTAATTATTTTCAACAACCATTCTTTTCCCACGTATCCAATTGCCTTGCCGCATTTCCATTCTGAAGTTGTTTTTCCAATGCGACGATGGATGGATTTTTCTATAACAAACCTGATGCAACGCAAGTTTAGAAATGATGCAGAAGTGATTCAGAGACAATTCCTTGCAATATTGCTATTTCATGTTTTGATCCAAAATAACAATCACGTGCATTAATAGATATGCAGTGCGTGCATAAGTAACGCTTAGGATAGGCTGTATTTTGTTAAATAAATGAAACCTTTGGAGACATGTATGCATGCTGAGTTCACTGTCTTCCATGTTTTACTTCTCCTTTTTGGCGAGAAGAGAGTAGAGCGGCGTAGCGAAAATTTCGTGCGCCATTTGATAAAGTTTGGAAAATTTCACAACAGTTAGGCAATTGTATGAAGTTAATTTATTGATATGGAGGCGAGCTGGATTTTGCCCATGCTCATGCCGGGCTCAGAAAGTGCCGGGCTCAGAAAGCACGAGGTACCTACATTTTTGGAGCATGCTAGTAACGTGATCTATGCCCTGCTGTTCTTGTTCTATGTAAGGTAGAACATTTTGGAGTGTTAGGCCTTCTAGCATACAAATGACCTGACCTTGACACAAGAGGGCGTGAACACCTGGTGGGACCGCTGCTGGAGCTTCTTTTAGCAGGGCACTTTCGTTTTTTTTTAGCAATTGACCTTGCGCCGTTTATCCTGGTGTGTTACTAAATTAACCGATTGTGCTCAGCTATAGTATTTAGAGAGCTCACCTATCCTCCTCCTATCTCACCTATCCTCCTAGAGAGCTCACCTATACCACGAGCTGGTTTGAAATATGTGGCTGGTTTTGTTGCCAGGGGGGTTAAAATGCGCGTGCGCCTAAACCACAAAATATCAAAATCGACACGATGAGTATGCTTTAGGCACCCACCACGCAGTCGTTGTCAGTTTATATCGTGTTTGTGACATATCAATGCGACTGACAATCATGAGGAAATGCAATGGTGGCAGTTTCTTTCACATGGGGTAAATGAACGTCCCAACTTTGACTCATGTATGTACCTACACATTTGAAAAATCGAACAAACTCAGCTGTGATTTCCATTAATTGTAATCATATGAATCGTCAATGGGTTATATGGGCCCAGAACAGTCTCATCACGATGGAATTTAACCTGTGCCACAGGCATGACATGTTACCACCGAGGACAGACATTTGTCTGAGCGCTGCGTGTGCAAGCACCTTCAGTCTGCGTTGGAAGTGAGCTGAGAACACTGCAGGTCTAAATATTTGTGAACATCTTCACCATATGCGATCTCACTCAGTATGCGAGCAAATGTGGCGTTAGCACACGTATGGCTGATACACTGAAATGTACTATTATTCGAGTTACATGTTGCGCGTGCGCACGTGCACACCCCTATTTCATATATCAGAAACCTAATCCGATTGTGATGAAATTTGGTATGTCAATTAAGGTCTGGCTCGTAAGGTATGTGCTCTCATCCGTGTCGGAATCTCTCAGCACGTGTGCACGTGCACACCCCTCTTTTATATTTCAGATTCCTCTGATCCGATTGTGATGAAATTTGGAATTTCTACTGAGGCGTGGATGGTAAGTGATTTGCACTCATCCGTGTTGGAATCTCTCAGCACGTGCGCACGTGCACACCCCTCTATATCTCAGAAACCTCTAATCCGATTGTGATGAAATTAAGAATGTCTACTGAGGCGTGGATCGTAAGTGATTTGCAATCATCCGTGTTGTAAAATCTCAGCACGTGCGCACGTGCACACTCCGGGATTCTGTCTTCGAAACTAGTTATGAAGCAAAATGTTGCACGTGCGCCGTCTTTGCCATAATCGGGTTTACTGTTTTCTCTCATTTTCTCCATCATGTGGACCGAACCAAACAGTTAACAAACACGGTTGCCCGAACTGACGTTCACTGTTGCACTGTAAAAACAAACTACAATGACATACGTGATTATAGCAATTTTCACGAAGGATTAGCCGTTTTCACGAAAGATTATTGCGCTGAAAATAAAATAAACATTTCTGAGAAGTTTTGGTATAGAAGTCGTAGTATATTATACATTCCAAGAAATAAATGACTGATATAGGCGATATTATCACTATTCAATAGTTATAGAAACATGTATTGAGCTCATAGCAAGTTTATGATACAAAATTGGACGTTTTAAAGAACATATGCGTCTAGAGTCCATTCGTTCAGTTTAGCATACCGTCATTCTAGTTAATAAATACAACGTCATAAATCACAGGTCTTCTGGACCAGCATCGATTCGCCGCCGCTTGCGACCTGCGTGCCGCGCGCACATAGTTAAAGCCAACTCGCACAGGCCGGCCTCCGGATTGGGCCATATTGTGCGAGTCCATTGTGGCCAATAGCGTCACACAACACATAATTTTCTGAACCGTTCTGACAAGTTTCGGTTGGTGGAGATCTGGAAGTTTTTGGTATGGAAGTCTTAGTTCACAACTGACTTATCAATGCTTATCTTGCTAATTACCACCAAACCGCAATGTTTTTCAACGTATTATATTCTTACCAACATATTACAAAATTCTTAGGAACATTTCAACAACAAAAAATCCATGTAAAAGTTGTGTAGTTAAGGAATGGATCGTAGAACTAAGACTTCTATACCAAAACTTCTCATAATTTTTTATATATATATTTTCAGCGTAATATCCTTCTTGAAAACGGCTATTATTGCGCTGAAAAGTTTCTGAAAGATTCTGAAAGTTTTGAAAAACTACACAACTTTTACATGCGATTTTTGGCTAGAAATGTCCCTCATAATTTTGAAATATGTTGGTAAGAATAAAATATGTTGACAAAATTGCGGTTTGGTGGTAATAAGTATTGATAGAATCTTTCTGAAACTTTTCAGGAAGATTCTATCAATACTTTTCTTGCTTATTACCACCAAACCGCAATTTTGTCAACATATTTTATTCTTACCAACATATTAAACAATTATGAGGGACATTTCTAGCCAAAAATCGCATGTAAACGTTGTGTAGTTTTCAAAACTTTCAGAATTTTCAGAAACTTTTCAGCGCAATAATCCTTCGTGAAAACGGCTTATATCTCTTTTTTATTTAGTGCTGTGCCTATTACGAACTTTCATAGGGTTGCGTGGACTCAAGACACTACAAACACTGAAGACAGTACAACAGATAAAACACTATGACTACAACAGACAAGACACTATGTCACTACAAACACTCGACACTACACAACAGACGCTACTTCAGACGCTGCAAGACACTATGACACTACAAAAACTTAACTTGACAGCGTTACTCGTTGGGTGGCATTGCAACGTACCAATATCAGTCATCAGTCAACGTGAGCTCAGGCAATCGGATTAGAGGATTCTGAAAATATAAAAGAGGGGTGTGCACGTGCGCACGTGCTGAGAGACTCCGACACGGATGAAAGGAAATCACTTACGAGCCAGACCTTAATTTACATGCCAAATTGCATCACAATGAGATTAGAGGTTTCTGAGAT